>JAPMOB010250608.1:0-35220 GCA_029875015.1 Lepomis gibbosus | reverse complement strand
TAACGGCGATATTTTTTTTATCGCCCGATAAGAGTCTCACGTTAACGCAGCACGTTAACCCCGATAACGGCCCACCACTAATATACATATATATATATATATACATGTAGGATGTTTCTTAGCAGCAGCTCAAGCTCTGTGCAAATTTAGGGCATTAGATGTCGTGGCTGCAAAGCACGGTGTCGACCAGCTCGAAGTGTGACGAGATAACTTGCTTTATAATTAAAATTTCATTTATTTTGGTTAATACTGATCCATTAAAATGTGCCTGACACCTCTGATTGATATAGAAATACTGATTAGGACAGCTTTGAGAAGCTACTGTACAGAAACATTTTTTATACTAGAGAGACGAAATCATTTGTCAGCTCGTTGTCAGCATTTGTCAGGCGATAAAAGAAACGTTCTGGGAAACTGATCCACTTTATGGATCCGATAACCAGATGGGGATGTGTGTTTCGGGGTAACACGGTGAAACACAAGCTCGGCCATCGACGTGATACAACACAGCCGATGATGAGTTTGCAAACCTGGTTTAAACTTCTGTCGGGACTGTCGGCGTTTGACCGAGCCGCTGGCGTGGGCTCCTCCTGAGGGGGGGTCTGTCCACGCGCCGGTCCGACAGGAGGAGGTGGTTCCACATCTGGCCTGGGAGAAACAGCAGCTTCTTCTTCTTCTAACGTCTGACTGTTCCTACAGGAAGTGAAATTTGACAGAATGACACTGAGTCTGAAGAGTCTGGTTGAAGTCCAGCTTTTAAAACGCTCTCTTGGGAGAAATTATGTGTCAGAAATCCAAACTTGTGAAACCTCAACGCTTCGTCTGTGTGAATTTTACATGAGCTCCGGCTGGTTTGAGCAGCGGTAACATTTGCTCGAGTGTCCTTTCCCGTCTGTTTGATCTGAACTTCAAACGCAGAGCTCGCATCAGGACAATGGAGGGCTAACTCACAGATGAAAGATTAACGGAGCCCAAAGACCACATAAATCCACATTCTGCCCCGTGTTGGCTTTTAATTGAGTCAACAGATAACACTTGAACCGGACCCCCATTCAACCCCACGCAGCCTGCTCTGTGGAGATAAAAGACTTTAATTAAACAGCCTCTTCTGTCTATATTTAATTATTCATGGGGACATCGGGGGGGAAAGTGAAGTGAATGAGATTCAGCTCGCACAGTTTAAACAGGGTTACGGGTCTGAGTACCTGGGAGTGCGGTCTTCTCCGCCCACGGCCACCACCTTGTAGATAAACTGCCCCGGCAGCAGAGAGAACAAGTCTCCATGATGAAGAGCGCACCAGGAGCCTTTCTTCAGAGGCCGAGGGTCGGCGGTCGGCGACGACAGAAGAAAGCACGGGTTCATGTGGGTCTAAAAACCGAAACAACAAAAGAACTGAAGTCAGGTTGTCATTTTTTATTCTAACCGGTGGGAAAAAGCTTGAAATGAAGTTTCAGTCTTTGAAGTGTCTGATATTTTTCAGAATAGTGTTTCACACATACATGGAATTTGCTTTGGTGATGAGGTGCTGCACTTAGACAAACATATATTTGACATAAATAAATGCAGAAATATATGAATATGGAACAGACGATGCAAGTTATATAAGAATGTTAAAAAGAACAATGTTGCAGATATTTACATGTGCATTATTCTGAGTTTGTGCAGACGTATTGCAACAGAAGAGACTAATGTGAACATAAATATATAAATTGACAATTTAAAAATATAGAACAGCAACGATTAACAATTTACAACAAATGTGTGCAGTGTGCCAGGTTTGTGCATGAAATGAAATGAAATAATATTTAGATGTGCAGAGACATTTGCGTAATTTTAAAGGGAGGCGTATCAGTGGGGGGACCCGGGTCTCGTTGATGAGGCCAGCTGCAGGTTTTTGCAGCCTACGCGACGCGCTGCACACAAAGTTCAAGTCAATTCAACTTTGGCAGGGGCGGGCGTGTGCGTGAGACGAGCACGACCGCGACAGCGGGAACACGCCAGCTCCAATATTTCAGCATTTCATGTTTCTTTAACATAGTTTTAAAAACCTTCTTGTCGTGTATCATCACACCCCTAATCTGGGCCCTTATGTCCCCGCCGCTGTTCAACATGAAAATGATTGAAAATGATTTTAACCCATAAAAGTTGCAGGTTTTGGCTTTAAAACCCGAGTTGTGGAAAGCAGCAATGGCGTGGACGTGAATAGACTCCCGGTGAGAAGACGTACCGATTTGAGGCGCAGCTGTCCGTTCAGGTTCTCCAGCAGCCCGTGCTGTCTGGACACCCTCCTGTCGCTGACCTGAGACAAGGTGAAGAACAACAGAACAGGAGAAGAGCTTCAGCACAAAATGAGTCGGATTCGCTTTTAGGTTAAAGAAACAAAACGTCTCTTCTTTGATGCTCAAATGAAGCTCACTCTCTCTTGGCAACTACAGACCAGATTCCCATGAAGAAGAGCTGCGAGGAGCATGAGCATGACTCCCTAACAGTGTTGGAGATGTGCTGCCACCATCAGGACATGTTATTTGTCCCATCACTGGATAAAGCATCTAAAGAACTGAACACTGGGATGACGTTCACGCTGGATATTCATGGTCCCCAGAGGATGAATCCTAATGAGTTTGGTGATGGAAGATGACAAATTAAGAGTATTCATGCAGGAAACTGCATATTTATATCCTGATTTTCACCTGGATTTTAATTGTTTGTAAAAATAAAAACAGATAAACACTTGATTTGTTTTAACTCAATGAATAATTTGCATATTAGCTATAACCTTTTGGAGAATCTGTCATTTGGTGGCTCTATTAAAATCAACACTACGCTGTTACTCCTCCTGTTCCACCAGCTGGCTCCGTGTTTCCAGTGTGACGGAGTCCTCCAGTGGTTCAGAGGAAGACCTGCAGCTCAGCTGTAACTTTTATCCTTTCAGAGCTTGTCTTTTCTGGGTGTGTAAGTGGAACACACAACACAGCCTACACGATATATTGGCCAGACAAATCCTGGGAACCAGAACAGTTCAGGTTTAACTGCATGTCAGTTTATTAAAGTTAAAGTTTCAGGTTATTTTATTAATTGCACATTTGTTAGGGAATTTGCTCATCATCAAGTAAGGCATGTAAATAAAGTTTAACCAAATTACCACACATACATTTACTCAGAGAGACATAATATGATGTATATGATGTTATAATAAACTAAAGTGTGCTGCTGCTAATTAAAGCGTACACCTGCTGTGACATCCTGTACTGCTTATTTTTTAGATTTCATTCCTTGTCAACTCTACTTGCACTCATTATTGCTATGTTATTCACTACTACTATTTATCATTACATTTGTTAGTACTGTAAAATACTGTACATATCTACAATCCTTTATATTTAGATTCTATCTATTCAGGTCTTTAGATGTGTGTGTATATATTTCATTATATTTCCTACTTAACCACTTTCTATTATTTGTCTGTTTCTTAATATCTTGACATGCAAAGTGAGCAATTGTAACAAAGAATTTTACAATGGGGATCAATAAAGTACTTCTGAAGATTTGTTGCCACACATTCGCCAAATTCAATGCTGAATTTATGTAATTTAAAATGTTCTTGCTATTTTGCAAACGTTTTTATGTTTATCAAATAAATCTCAAGGCGGTTTATGAATACGTAGATATCAATCTTTAAATCGGCGTGCATGTAAAAGACATTGCACGTCAGCTTGGAGGATCCAGGACCTTTCTACACCACGCACAGACAGCAGGGAGCTACATTACTGTGCACCACTGTCCCTGTTAAATAAGCCAGTAAATAACTGAGAGTGAGTATCAAAGTAAACTTATATTAACTGGAGACAGAAGAGGACTCACTCCCAATAAGGGGCCCCTGCCCAGCACCGTCTCCCCCGGCGGCAGGTGGACGGGATCCCCACCGTCAACCGGGACCAGGTCGAAGCGGGACATCTGCTCAGCAGGCGGGACCGGAGGGAGGCTTCACCCAGGGTCACTGGTGGAAAAACAAAACAAACCTTTACTCTCCCGTTCAGGGAGTCACGGAAGCTAAAATTTACTTAACAGGAGAATCAAATCGTTTCAGGATTCAAAGCTTCGCTAAAATGTTTCATTTAGTTTCTCGGTGTGAGGCAAGAGGTTAGAAACGGAAGCTCAGTTAAGGTCGCACCGAGCCGTACGGCAGGAAACTTCTGCCTACCTGCTGTGGCCAACTGGGTCAGAATTATTTGTGTCTCTTGTCAAAACTCACAAAAACAAGCACGAACAACTTCTGCTACCAGCTACACAGTTCAAAACTTCCGGGAGGCAGGGGAGCGTGCGCAGTAGATCGCTGCTCATGGACCCACATTCACCAAATTCCATTCAGATTTTTTTCTATTTAAAATATTGTTTATTTGCAAATTATTAATGATTTAATCAATCAATTTCAACACGGTTTATGAATGAGCACATATCACTCTTTAAGTCGGCACACACAGTGCATGACTTTTTCCTTTTGGTACTAAGTTGCCTCTCCTGGAAGGAATAGAGTCAAAGCCTGGCCAGTGGATTTCTGGAAACACATTCACCAAAATGCATTCAGATTTTAGTTGTTAGTTATTAGCGAATTATTTGTCATTACATAAATATTTGGCGACACGGTCTCTAAATAAGTACGTATCAGTCTTTAATTCGGCACACAAAAATATACAGTGACTTTAATTTATCAAAATTGAAACCTAACTTTACTATTCGGTTCGGACTTCCCGCTTATACAACACCTTAAAATGTGTTTTTGCATTGAAGAGTAAGCCGAGTATTTACTATTCTTGGTTTAGCCATTAATATGAATAATAATTCATAAAATCTACTGAGTCACATATTTAAGCTAATGAAAGCGAACCAGTAGATTTCAGGACACACAGTCACCGAATTCCATTGGCATTTTTTGCGATTTAAAAACTTGTCCTTTATTTGCGAATTACTTATCATTAAATAAACACATCTCAACACGGTTTATGAATCATTACACATCAACCTTTAATTCGGCACCCAGAAATATACAGTGCATGACTTCAGTTTATCAAAATTTAACAGAACAATGAGAAATAAAAACAAGAATCCGACGCTTTTACGCTTTAAACAGTAAGCAGAGTATCTACTACTGCTGGTTTAGCCAGTCGCCGAACTGAACAACATTTTTAAAGAAAATAAACTCTCACATTTCACCGTCCTTTTATTTACTAACGCGTGCCCATTGTACGCATGCGCACTTAAATCAAAAACACGGTGACGCGTCTGTGCGTAAACAACCGTCGAGACATTTAAAGAGTCAGCTGTCAGAAAGACGCGAAGCGACATCAACACCGGTGAGAAGCAGCTGTTTGAACCACACATGCGTCGGTTTGTACTTTAAACACGCCGGCAGACATTTAACGATCCGTGTTTTCATGTTAATAAACGATGTTTGGCCTCAAAGGGCCCGAGTGTTGTTAGCTTGTTAGCTTAGCTAACCGCTAACCGGGGCGGAGGTGAGACGTGAGGATCTGCAACAATAAAATCTGATTTTGTTAAATGAGATTCCCACTTTGGTGAAGAATTTAAGGTTCTGTTCCACGCACAACCCCAACAGGAAAACATAATATAAGTTTAAACTGCCTGCTGTGATTTGTTTTGCCGTTTAATGGCCTTAAAATGAGTCAACTTGAGTTGTTATTGTAGGCAGAAATTTTGTCCTTCAGCCTGAAACTTGTGTTTTGGATATAGATCTTTTATAATTTATATAAGTTGCGCGGTTACTGTCGTGTTTAAATGCAGGTTTTGCGCTGGAGAAATAAATCTTAAACCCTGTCATGATGAAAGCTGACTCTGTCCTAATCACACCTTTTATAGTTCACTTTTAGGTGATGGTGAATAAATTTCACAGGTGTCTGTTCATCGTCTGTGGTGTGAATGTTACAGTGAAACTTAAATATAGTGAGGGTCAAAAATAGTGTGTTTACTGGTCAGCAACCAGGCAGTTGATCTGTTTGTATAACTAGCAGGAGGCCAGAATATTCTTATAACCAGGGTGCAAAATGAACTTTTGTCCACCAGCCAGAGGCGAGGTCAGGCTGAAAGTGTACGAGCCGCTCAGCAGATCACCATTATTTTTGAGCTGGTGAGAGAAGTAAATCTACCACCCATTTCCATATTTAACCAGCATTTGGCTGGAAGCTGGAGCAAAATCTGAACCCTGTTTATAACTTATAAACATTTGAACTGAAGGGAGGAGAGTGGGTTTCTTTCTATGGCAGAAAAACATGTTAAAGTTAGCAGGAGAAACTGTCACATCGCAATTACTGTGGACAATATTGTGATTTGTGAATGCGATATAGAGTCTGTTTGCCTGCTTATCAAGGAAAACATGCAAAATACTGACATTTTGAAATGTGTATTTCTAAACTCAAACATTTTACAATACTGTTTTTAATATAATTTAAAATTTTACCAAATTAAATGAATTATAAACAAAATACAACTTAAATAGAATAGACAACCATAAACACATTGGTTTTGTTTTGTTTGTCTTACCTGCTGACTCTCTGTTCTCATATCTATTGTGGCCGTGCAGAGCGAGCAGACTGACCAGCGAGTCAAACACACAGCACACTTTGTTTTATTAAATAGTACCGTTTTGCGGTTAAGTAATTGCACAGGGTGACATCGTGACTGCATGTGCAATTAGATTTATTGAACATATATAAAGTTTAATGTGCATACTGCAGAAAAATAAATAGAAATATGTCCACATTGCCCTTTCATTAAAGAAATATGAAGTTTGTTTCAAGCTCCCCCAAAACAAACTAACAATGGTTTAGGGTTTTCCTCCTTCCTGTAATATTCAAAGCTAATCCTGAACTAAAGGTGCAAACCTGAAATGAAGCTTCAGATGTGATGTCAGACTCTATACATGTTTAGATGAAACCTCTCTACTTACTGGATATTTACTCCCAAGGTCTGTTATGTTGTTGTTCTGTATCGCCACTGGAAATTCCCCTTAGCTAAAGGACTGATAGACATTTCTAGCGGAGTACCTGTAACACATGTTGTTTCAGGGTTCTTGGTTGAAATGCAGCAGTCAACAGATCATATAATCATTTCTTTGACTAAATCCCTCTGTTTTCACAGGCTGTTTCAAACTGTTGGACTCCGAGCTACTATGCAGCATGACCCCACCGGGACCTCATCTGTGTTTCTCCTCTGTGAAAGAAGACCCTCCCTGACATCTGCCTGCAGCCCCCCAAAGCCTCTGAACTTTGCTGAAACGCTGCCGACAGAAATCAGCGTGAAGATCTTCGGTGAGCTGGACGCGGAGAGTCTGTGCAGCGCCTCGCTGACCTGCAAGCTGTGGCATCACCTGATCGAAGAGAGCAGCCAGCTGTGGAGGAGGCAGTGTCTGCTGGTCAGAGCCGTCTGCCAGAGGGAGGTCGACAGCGACCGGAGGGACGGCCTCTCCTGGAAGGTGGGTTCACTTCAGAAAAACTCCATACAGAAAACTGGGAAAATTAAAGCACAGACGGACACAGACACTAAAGTCCAAATAAACTGAACCCAACCTCGGAGCTGCTAGTCCACTAATGTTTGTGGTCATTTTCAACCCCCACCACCTCCAGTGGTGATCAGTGTTGGAAGTAACGCGTTACAAAAGTAATGCAATTACAGTAATGCATTGCGGTACAGTGGTCCAGTGGATAGCACTGTGGCCTCACAGCAAGAAGGTTGCGAGTTCAAACCCCGGTCGTCCCGGCCTTTCTGTGCGGAGTTTGCATGTTCCTGGTTTCCTCCCAGTTCTCCAGTCAGCCATTAACTAGACAATGATCTGGAGTTGGTCCCCGGGCGCTGAACAGTGGCTGCTCACGGCTCCCTTGAGGGATGGGTTAAATGCAGAGAATGAATTTCACAACGTGTATGTGACTATAAAGGTATCTTCTATTCTATTCTTTTTGCTGTAACACAGTAATATAAGGCATTACAAAAAAAATCTGTAATATTATACCTGTTACAATCTCAGTAACGCGCATTACAATGTATTTTAACCTAAAATGAAGTGATGTGTTGTTTTTTTTTAATAATTCACCAACATTGAGAAACACGTCAGCAGCAGAGAAACAAATCCAAGAGTACAAGAGGAACGTTATTTCCTGTTGCTGGAATCTGATGGTCGAGGTTGTAGGCAGGGTGCAAACTGTGAGGGAGCTCCCCTGATGGATCATGGGTAAATAGATTTTTATAGGCCGTGTGTTTGTGCATTAACAAATTACTTTCATGGTCAGAGAGGCTGAGAGATTCACATGATGACGTTATGCTGCTGTACCTCGTGCGTAACTGCGTCTTTCTTAATGGGGAAACGATTCATCCTATTTCACCCCCCACTCCTTCCCCCCGCTATTAATCAGATGGTTAATTTTTATGACAAAGACCCACCTGATCCGCAGATGTAACTCTGCACATCACTGGAAGCCACCTGTGCAGGAAGATCTTACTATCAGAATAATGTGCCTGTTAAATAGTGAAAGTAACTCAAAAGTTGTGTAAAGCGTTACAATTCAAAGACAGCAAGATTGTAATATAACTAACATCACATTTAGCAAAACAACGGGCGCCATGCAGGAACATTTTAGCATTGAGTAGTTCTTACGAGTGTTTTAAGTCAGATTCAACCAACCCAAGAAACTACACAAACGCGTGAATCACTCATTTTAACACTTTTGACACTTGAATGATTCTGTCAATCTCAAACTTTTTAGATATCTTTCTATTTCTATTTAAGTTTATGTTTATTGTTTTTGTGCACTTAGTCGCCAAAACAAATTTCTGATATGTGTAAAAACAACTCGGCAATAAATGGGATTCTGATTCTGTGCAAAATGCAAAAACAGGGTCATCAAATATGCCTGGCCAGCCCGCCCAAGTAAAGTCTGTCAGGTGACCTCGGAGGCCTTGAAAGACTTGCGAAGTGAAAAGGTCTCAGGTGTCAGACGGGACAGGAGGCTGCAGGCTTTAACATCCTCCCATTACAAATGTGATTTTGACTGAGAAGAGGTGGAAGCCTGTCTGACGGCCGCGTGCCGTTTCCTCTCTGCAGGTCACGCTGGTGAGGAACTACACTCGCTGCTGTTTGAAGCGAGACTGGCTGAGAGGACGTTACAGCCACGTGAGGTCAGCCGAGGAGCTGAGCGGCAGGAAGATGACGCCGCTGGACGCCGAGACCTGGGGAGAGATCCTGCAGGCCGAGCTGGACAGATGACGGACGCGAGCGCGGGCTGCCACGTTTAGTATTTTACCTAAAGCACCTCGAGCACTTCTCACTGATTTTTAATATGTATTTTATACCTTTTGTGTTTTTATGTGAAACAATTGTACATAATTTTTTAAAAATTTTTTAAGAAAAAAAGAATCATGGGGAGATGAAACGAATGAAAGATTAATATAATTGGCTGAAATGAATTGTTGCATTTAGGCTTTTTCATTTCTTTGTAAATACGGCTGAGATGCAATAAACCATGTCGTTATGAAGCAGTTTCTGTGTCAGAGGGGAGTTTGTTTAGTTTCTGAGGCTGTATTTAGTGGAGGAGGAGCTTTTTGTAGTGTGGTCACATTTAAAAGTGTTTCTCTGGTGTCCATCTGTCACCTGCAAGTCTCTTCACGCTGGAAGAAATACCACAGCAGAGCTCAACACAGATATAATCAGCTTCAGTGCCAGTTATTTTTACACACACAAAGAATCTGCTTTGGTGCTTAACAACAAACCACAGCAGGTAGAAAATAGAACAAATAGAAACAGAGAGTAAGTACTGCAGGTCAAAGATCTGAAATATGAGATGTAAATTCACAGTAAGAGAAGATAAAAGAATAATAAAGTCGTCTCTGTGTTCGCAACATGGCGCTATTATGAGAGCTGCAACACGTTAATGTCTCTTCCTGTTTATCAAATTGTCTTGCACTTGTTTTATTTTTAAGTACCTGATTGTTTGATCTATAAAACATCAAATATTGATTTTAAAACACAAAAAAAACAAAGAGAAACTCCAATCACGACGATTTAATTTTATAAAATGTTTTATAAAATAAAGAAAAGCATCACATTTTAATAGCTGAAAGCATCAAATGTTTGGCATCTGCTTGAAAAATGACTTAAAACGAGTTATCATTTATCAAAGTAGTCGTTCAATAGACTTATAAAATTAACTGACTAATCATCTGTAAACAATGGATTCCTCTTAATGCACAAAATGTTAATTGGCAGCTCAATAATCAGTCAGTCATTTATGACATTTTTTGGTTTCCGGCTTTTTAAACAAATATCAGTTTGTCAAATGTAACAGTAAAATTTTTATATTCGAGTTTTGATTTGACAGAATAGACTATTGGATGAAAGTATTAAAAAGGGTTTGGGAAATTAAAATTGCCATTTGCTCCCCCACGACGATCGATTAACTGAGAATCATTTGATTAATCCAGCAGCCTGTTCTTTGCAGCCCGACTCTGAAATGCCTTTGAACCCCCACACTCTTATTTTGAAAGACGTCACCGGAAGCCCCGCCGTGTCCAGCTTGACTCTGGTCCCTCCTCAGCATCACCGCATCATCCGCCGTCTTCTCCCTCAGTGCGGGACCCGTTAAAAGTGACCCCGTAAAACCCAAAACCCGGATCATGGACGACGTCCCCCCGATCATCAACATCTCCATCTCCCTGCGGATCCAGCCCAACGAAGGGCCCGTGTTTTTCAAGGTGGACGGGACCCGGTTCGGCCAGAACAGGACCATCAAGCTGCTCACAGGCTCCAAATACAAGATCGAGGTGGTGCTGAAGCCTGGAAACGTCGAGGCCACGTAAGAAGAAATGCAATTAAAATCTGTATTTTTATTGTTTTCTTCAGCAGGGTCAGATTTCTGGGTTCATCTGCAGCGGGACGCCACACAGCATTTCACCTCCGCGCAATGAAAAGGTTGTACATCTAGAAGAATAAAATCACTCTCCATTATTAGATGTAAAAATAGAAATAAAGCAGCGACAGCCGAGCACGCTGCTGCGCTCTGAGGCCTTCCTCCTCCTCCTCCTCCTCCTCCTCCTCCTGCAGGCCTGCAGCGTCCGATATCCGCCTGAATAAATCATGAGAGGATCGTGTGTGATGTTGTTTTTCATCGCCGGTGGCGACAGGAAGCTTCGTTTGTCTGCTGATGTTCATCCAGACCCAAACAGCCCGTGTCGGATTAGAAGTGCGGTCGGTGAGTCGAGCAGGGCGGGTCCAGGTGAGCGAACAGGACCCGGTGCCAAATCCAAGAGAGGGTTAGAGGTGAAATAAAACTCAACGTCAGCAATTATAATACCAAAGGTCATTTACACTGGGGAACGCTGGGGGACAGGTACCACCCCCCCCCCCCNTTGGTTAAAAATGTTCTGAAAAATAACAAATGAAAATAATTTGAAAGATTTATTTGCACGTAAGAAAACATGCAGTGTGATTTTAAAACAAAACAAACGTGCATTTTCCAAAATAAAATAACTAAAGCTAAATTAAATTACTGCATAGCCTACTGCGTCGCCGGCCCCGCCCCCTTCGCTCCGCCCGACCCATAGCAACACGGGGCCGCCACTCAGCGCGGCACTCCGAGCCGTTGGGGCTGTTATGCTTTTTCATATTTTCTGGCATTTTTACAAAGTCAGATGTTCATGTTAAACATGGCCAAAGCTTCAAATAATGAGGTAAAAGTATTTAAAAGAAATCCCTGTGAGCCAAACCTCAGATGCCCCCCCTGTTCTGAACGCTCTGTTTTAAACACGTTTTTCTCCTAATAGCTCAGTCTGACGTTGATGCTGGCCACGCCCACAAAGGAACATGCAGCCTTTCCTATGGCAACCTGGGGCGAGTTCAGCGCAGACAAAACTTAGCAAAACGTTTTTTCAACGTGAACGTGCATTTTCCCACCTTCTTAACGCCGTTGTGTTTACAAACTTGTGGCAGCTGATTGGGTAACGCCTGAGACACGCCCACCAGAACTTGCGCAACGTTGCTAGGAAACATGTCGTTCAATCAGAAAATGTTGCAAACCGGTGCAAAACGTTTTGAGATTGAACTCGAGCCTAGTAAACACATAACACAGTGGCCAATCAGAAGACAGTGGGCTTTGAGGGGGGGTGGCTTAAAGAGACAGGAGCATCTACAGCTTCTTTCAGACAGAGGCTGAAATGAGGGCCTACATGAAGAGTCAGTATAAGATAAATTATTTTTTTTGAACTTTGAATCATGCAAAGCTCCCATACATGAGTCACAGAACTAGGATATAGGGCTGGACATGCAGGATAAGAGATCTCCATTAAGTAAAAGCTTTTCAAGTGCTTTTTTTCTTAACAAAATAAAGAACTTAATAGAAAAAAGTCCTAATTCGTGTATGAGTCACGTTAAAAAAATCAAACATTTATTGAATATTATTGAACATTTTTCATATTGTTACTGAAAAAAATTATATCGCGATAATTACTGTTATTGTTTTATTGTCTGACCCTAATCAAGTATGAAACTACTTCCTCCTCACAGCAACATGAACATCGGAGGCATCGTCTTCCCTCTGGAGCAGCAGTCCAAAGACGAGGAGTCGGTGGTTTATCACGGCCAGTACGACACCGAGGGCGTCCCGCACACCAAGAGCGGAGACCGGCAGCCCGTCCAAGTCAGCATAGAGGTGAGACGACAGTGACCTTCTGTCAGATATCAGCTGGCCTTCTGCTGCGGTGTTTGTGATGACGATTCTGTTTGTGTCCAGTTCAACAAGGCCGGGACGTTCGAGACGGTCTGGCAGGCGAAATACTACAATTACTACAAGAGGGAGCACTGCCAGTTCGGCAACAAATTCAGCAGCATCGATTACGAATGCAAGCCCAACGAGACGCGGACCCTCATGTGGATCAACAAGGAGGCCTTCAACTGAGTCGGCTCGTGCTTCCACCGGCCCACACACCAAATACCAAGCAGAGGACATCAGTTTTACCAGGACTACCTTTGAACATCACAAGAAAAGGACAGCCTTATCTTAAAGGCGAGCTTCAAGTCAGCTGGGGTCTGTGTTGTTTTATAAAACAGGGAGGGAAAATAGATGATGGTCTTTAAAGGTTTTTGTTTTAAAGCTGCACTCAGCAAAGGTGCTCTTTGGCAGCTTCACATGCCAGCAACAGGGAACAGTCTGAAAAGCATTAATACTCAGATATCCCACACAGTGACGTCAGTTAACCACACACGGCGCCCTCGTGTTTGCCAACTCGGCTGTTTTAAGATGTTTTATATCAAAGGAAACTGAAGGGACAGACCGAGGGAAAGATCTGAGGCTTTAAAGGGCAGTTTCCTTCCAAAGGGAGCGCTCACGTATCTGTGTTTTGCTCTTCAGTTTCAATCCATCGCTGCCTGTGTGGGTGGGGATTTCCTTTCAGCAATCAAACATCAAGAGACGCTTGCAGAGTGTAGCTTTAAAGCAGAGTTAGAAGAACAGGCGGGCATTTTGTGGAAAAGACTCGTCTGCCATCTTACCCACAGCCAGATGAGAAGATCTATACGCGTTTTATCTTGTAGTGCAGTTAGTGCCAACATATGTCCGGGATGTGTTTAGCCTAGCTTAGCTCAAATACTGGAAGCAGAGAAAAAAAACGTTACGCCTGTTTAACACTAAAGTGTCAAGAGTGAATAGCATCACATGAAGTGCTGCAAAGATCAGCTATCTGGGATGTGAAGCACTACAAAACAAGGAAAACCATCACAATAATGCTTTTCTTACCTGCCATCTAGGGCTGAGCGATTATGGGAAAAAATCTAATTGGGATTTTTCTGCCAGATATTGCGATTACGATTCGATTTTAAATTTAAAAAAAAAAGTTTAGCTTAAAGTCGACATTAACTTCCAGACAAGCAGCACAGAGCAGGTGAACCGGGCAGGAAGTCATCATGATAGAAGCACAAACATCGAGGACAACTGAACAAACTAACAAAATCTGAACAAATCAGCAGGCAGGCAGAACGCTCTTATTCTGAAAAATGACATAACAAAAAGACAAATTATCATCCGCTGCTGAAACAGTTGTTTCAGTGATTGGCGAGTAAATCTTACATACAAGGTTGACAACAGCATGAATTTGTAACTATATGACTGTTTAAAACGGGTCAGATGCGCCGAACAATTAACCTACATTTTAACCGCCGTCTTCACGATTAGCTAATCGCGTTCTTTTCGATTTGAAACGATGAATCGTTCAGCCCTACTCCTCTCCAAAACTCTACATCCTATAAAGACATTCCCAGCAGGATCACCGAGTAGAGCTGCAGAACTCGGGGATGCACAACATTTACTTCCACTCTTCTCTAGATTACAAGGCGCCATCATATTCCCATTGGACTCAGGTTGTTCAATATTTAGTTTAACATTAGGCTTCAATACCCAACAGTTAAATCCTGAAGAAGGTCCTGTGCAGCGAAATGACCTGTACAGCTGTGCGAAATAATCCTGCTGCCGTCTCCCTTGGAAATAATGTGCCAGGTTTGCGCATTGTTGCTCTTGGCAAAATCTAAAATCTAGTTGTTGATGACCTCTCACCCCGGCGCAGAGTGGATCTTCAGCGGTACGTTTGTGATCTTGTCTGGCTGTAATGATTGATAGTGTTGAAACCGACATTTAAAAACACAGCCTGCTGTAGCAAATGCAGGAGATTTGACCTACGTCCATCGCAAAAGAGAAGAAGAACAGATAATTTGACAAGTCCACTCAGGTCAGAAAATTCTGCCTGACAGAATCACGTACTGAGTGCTAATGACAGCTGGGTTTACAGGTAACCTGAATCTATCAAAAGAGCAAAACATTGAGGTGTCGGCTTGCTCCTTGCTAGTGTTCGGGTTCCACGTACAAAGGCTTAGACCTCGCCACAGCAGGCCCGAGTCTTTCTCTCTACCACGTTTACTGTCGGCTCCAGATTATCATGATTAAAGGCTAAAAAGCCCTGAAAATATATTTTAAAAAATAGATAAAAACATAGTACAGCATTTAATCTGACAAACTTTTAGCTTATATGGAAAAATGTGGATTGTTCACTGTTGATGGAGCTAGGCTAGCAGTTTCCCCCTGCTTCAAGTGTTTGTGCTAAGCTAGGCTAAACACTGGACCCATCTCTGCACTGGATGCACAGATTTGAAATTCACATCAGTTTTCTCATCTCCCTGAGGAAAATAAAAACATTACAGAAAATAAGAAATAAGCAGACAAGTGATATCCACAAAATGCTCCTTAAAGGGTAACGTCTATATTTTTTAACCTGGACCTTATTTTCCATGTTTTTGTGTCTAAATGGGGCATTTTGAAATTTGTCCAGTGAGCACGCTGCAGTGAAACAGGGCTGCAATGTAATACAGGCAACTGCGCCCCATCAAAGTGCGTCCACCGAAGAGCTTCTTTTTGCCGCTGACAGACTCAGATTGTTATTATTAAGTATCCCTACAGAGAGATCTTTTTTAAAGTTTTTTGTCTAATCAGATACAGTTGCTACGTCTCTCTAAACCAGACTCCCTTGAATAAAAGTGTGATTTTACATCTCTAGTTATTGTTTGACTTTGGTGCTTTTGACCCTTTAAAACACCAAAGTCAAGCAATAACTCAAACTAACTAACTGGCTCAGGCAGTGGTAGACGAGCAGCTCCTGTGCTCTGCAAGGTGAAATGACTGTTCTGTCTGTGGAGTTTGGTGGCTTTGAATCTCGAGTCAGACACTTGGAATCAGCATTATGTTGCAGCCCTGTTTCACTGCTGCCGGCTGCAGCGTGCTCGCTCGCCACTGGACCACTTTTAAAAGATTTTGTCCCAATTAGTCATATAGACTCAAAAACATGGAAAAATATGCATAAGTTATGCTTTAAGGTGGAGTAAAAAAAGCCTTTAAGTTATGAGAAATATTGCAGCACAAGGTGGGAGGGGCCAAGCGCTCCAGCTAGCACGGTGTTAGCTGAAGACCAGGATGGAAGTATTTGACCTTATTTATTAACTGTGTGGTGAGTCTGTGCGAGAGAAGAGAGGGTGTATGAGAGCACGTCGATCATTGTAATAGTTTTGACTTTTATTATGTGTATGTATATTGTGCTATTAAATGGGAAAATCCACGTTATATCACATAAACACTGTTTGAAACAAACAGGTAGCAGTAAAGGTGTGTTACATTTCTGTCTCCATTAAATGAAATGCTCCATGTCTCTTCTTCATGTGGCCAATTTCAGATGCCGTCACATCATGTTCGGATACTCCCAGCAGAAAGAAAATGTGAGTTTGGTGGCAGAATGAAAGGTGTTGATGATCTAAAACAAATAAGCAAACATTCGGGTTTGGGTCCATTAAAATCAAAGGTTTGCCTTCTAGAGCTGCAATGTTGAAACTCACCTTCAAGAACCATACAGGTGGAAATATTTCAAGAGAAGGTAAACAGAGAGAGAACTGCGGAGGGTTGTTAAGGAAAAAACAGTACATTTCTGTAGGAAAGAACCCAACCTCACTAGGGGTGGGAATCACAATACGATATTATCACGATACTTATGTCACGATACGATTTCATTGCGATTATAAACATATTGTGATATATTGCAATTTATTAATTTTTTTCCAACTTCAAATTGTGTCCCCAAAGGAAAACTCTTTTTCTCGTGGATTGAAGAAGCAACTGATTTTATTATTAAGGTACCAAAAAGGTACAATTCATATAATAAAAGATCGAAGATTGTCCCCCCACCCCTAAACGTCACAGACCATATGAGATGTAACAGTGTGAGTGGATGATGGTTAGGGCTGGGTAACGTTTTAATTTAATCCATTCGGATTGTTCTGATTGAATCTTGGTTCTGGTTCCTTCGCCACAGATCCTGTCAGCGCTCGGTGACCTTCATCCTCTTCCTCCTTGCTCCTCTTCCCCTTCATGGCTAAAGTGAAATGAGTCTCTCTCCTAGAAGGGCGTCTCTGGGGACTCTTCTGTTAGAAAAATAGATATTGAGTCATTTGTAGACATCATTGGTTCCCACAGAAGATCCAGTGAGTATTTGGGGCAGCAGGACGGTAAATGTGGGAGCCAGAATAAACTATGTGTGTGTTCATTGATGGGTTTTAATAGTTTCTGTGGCTCAGAGGAAGAGGAGACATCAGGCTGTGAGACACACACAGGAGATAAATTCACTGCTGGTTTTGGCTTTTCCGTGGGATTTGTTGACAATAAGAAAATACAGATTATAAGGGGACGTTTTGTTCGGTCTTTTTGAGACACGGTGCTTATCACAGGCTGCAGGTGCTTCACTTTGTGCTGCAACAACTCTTTTCTTTCTCCTGAAGTGCATGGCTGAATTCATTTTGCCAAATTTGATCTGTTGTTTGTTTTGTTTTGTTACCTTGCTGATCCGTTATGTATTGAACTGAGGCGAATGAAGTGTCATTGTGAATAAAACTGAAACGATACTAATTTACAGTAACATTTGAAGTTATTATCAAAATAAATTCAGCTTTTTTTTGTCACATATACAATCATATATAAACATTAATATTTTAATTCTGCAGTGCTGGAGGAGGAGTATGAGGAGCCTTTCCTGAAGTAAAAGTAGAAATAAAACACAGTAAAAATACTTCATGATAAGTAAAAGTCCTGAATTGAAAATGTTAAGCTATACATGCAAGTTTTATCAGAATGCACATAAAGGATTGAAAGGACTCAGTGAAAAACATGGCTCCTTTGAGTGTTGTACTATTGAATATTAATTAATTAGATTAATATTACAAATGTATTAATAAGTAGTAAAATATCTTACTGTTGTAGGTGGAGCAGAGGAGCAGATCATAGTAGTAGTTCAGTCCAATTCATCATATTCTAAAAGCTCATCATATGTTTTCTATGTGAAAACTTCATTTGTGAAGTAACTACAACTGCTAAATAAATATAATGGCGTAAAATGGAAATACAAGTACAAGTATGGTCCTTTCGTAAATGCACTTAATATGACTGTATAACTTAGATGTCACTCTTCTATTTATCTGTGGTTAATAATTACCCCACATAAAGGCTAAAGATAAAGATTTTACAAGCACATAAACTATAATGTATGTGTAACACAAGAAGCAGTTTATTGTGCTTCACTTCCAAGTGGTAAGTGCACTCTGTCACGCAAGGCAGGTTAGCTTAGCACTTATTTTAGTAGATAACAGGATCCTGCGGTCATGAAATTACAATGTGTGGTGTTTGTTAGATTTGGTGTCGGCACATAGTCAATATTTAATAAGGATCAGGAGGAGAAATTCTTACTGCAGGCACTTCATACAATGGCTCTTGTACTCAAGTGGAAACCCTTAAACGGCCTATGTAAAACTCAGAAATGTTTTTTCCTATAAATCTTCATGATTAAAACATCGCCTAGGCTGAGCAGGTGAGATAATGGCTGCTAAGAGTTGCATGTTTGGCAATTTCAGTTATTATCACAATGAGCTAATTAATGGCCAAAAACTGGAAATGGCTATAATTTTACTTCTAGTGAAAGGTCGAGTTCTGCATTTTTAAACCTGGACTTCAACCCAGTCTATGTGACTAATTGTGACAACGCATTTGAAACTGATCCAGTATTGAGTCAGCACGCTGCAGTTAGAAGCAGTGAAACAGGGGTGCAATGTAATCCTTGTGGGCAATTGGATTTAAAGTACTTCGAGAACCACAGCACTAGATTATCATAGGGCTCCCCACCACTCAGACTAGGCCTATTCAGTGGTGGATGAAGTTTTCAGATCCCTTACTTATGTCAAAGTACTAATATCTCACTGTAAAATTACTGCATTGAAAATGTTTCATAAGTATGTAAGTACAATAAGTAAAATGAACAAAAAGTATTAAAAGTAAAAGCACACAATGCAGAAAGAAATTAAAATACCAACTCTTTATTTGTTTTGTTTGCGTAAAACGTTTGTTTAAAGAAAGACAGAATTCTGAGTTTAAGATTTCTGAGTTTAAAGTCGGAATTCTGAGATTAAAGTCATAATTTTGGATCTTCAACTTAAAATTATGATTTTAAATTCAGAATTTCAACAATTTTTTTCACAAAAGTTTTATTTGAGTTCTAAAATTAAATTAAAATTGTTGTATAAGAAAGTCAGAATTCCGAGTTTAAGAATTTTTAGTTTGAATTCAGTATTTTGAGTTGAAGAATTACAAGATTAAAGTTGGAATTCTGAGATGAAATTCAGAAATTTTGACTTCCGACATAATTTTTACGTGAATGTTTATTTGAGTTCTAAAATTAAAGTCAAAATTCTGACATTCTGTGTTTCTCAATATGCGTTCTTGTCAGTATTTGTGGACTTGTGATACGTCATCAGAACCAGCCCAAGTCCTGTTCTACAGACAACAAACAAAAGAAAAGACAGAACGCATATTGAGAACAGCAAATGTCAGAATTTTAAGTTTAAGAATTCTGAGATTAAAGTTGGAATTCTGCCTTTAATTTTAGAACTGAAATAAAATTTTCATGTTAAAATTATGTCAGAATTCTGAGATTAAAATCAGAATTTTGAGATTAAGAATTCTGAGATTAAAGTCGGAATTCTGACTTTAATTTTACAACTCAAATAAAGTCTTCACGAAAAAAATAATGTTGGAATTTTGAATTTAAAGTCAGAATTTTGAGTTTACAAATTCTGAGATTAAAGCTGGAGTTCTGACTTTAATTTTACAACTTAAATAAAATTGTCACGTAAAATAATGTTGGAATTTTAAAGTTAAATTCAGAATTTTAAGATTAAGAATTCTGAGATTAAAGATTACATTAAATTACATTTACATTTTATCATTTTAACTGGTGCTTTCATCCAAAAAGACTTACAATTGCTATATATGTCAGTGGTCGCATGCCTCTGGAGCAACTAGAGGCTAAGTGTCTTGGTCAGGGACACATTGGTGTCTCACACCAGTCTTGTGTTTTATCTACTTTTCCATCACCACCCCTTTTCTTTAATTCTGATTTTAATCTCAGAATTCTGAGTTTAAACTCAGAACTCAAATAAATGTTTGGCCCTATATGGCCCTAATCCTCTTCCGTAGTTCAGTGATCCATCCTTGGCTGAGTGCGAGTGATTCCTCTTGTCAATAGACGAGCTTTGCTTTAGCACCTTTCGGTCCTCCTCCTCCTCCTCCTCTCTCTCTCTCCTCACCACCAGCCTCCCTCACTGCTCTCTCTCTCTCTCTCCCCCTCTCTGCGGCTCTATCTGCGGGCGCTGCAGTGAATCTCTCCCCCGCTGTCAGACTCGGTGCAGCCAGACAGCCGGTGGTCGCTACCTGACCGTTAAAAGTCACAAAGCTCGTTGAAAACGTCGTGTTTATCCGACCGTGTCGACCCGCTAACGGAGCTTTAAATCACCCTCCCAGCAAGCGCAACAACCCCCCGGCGGCAAAATGGTAAGAAAATCTGTTGTGCATTTATTAAAATGATAATATCTAAACCTTAACCTTTTATTTAGTAAAAACAGCTTCTCCTCCTTCGACTGTACAGTTAGCTTCATAACTAGCTCTCCAGGCTAACCTGCTGCTAGCTACCGTTAGCATAGCGGTGACATTAAAAAGAGCCTAACCGATTGTGGCAGTTTGTTTATGACAGTGTTTATAAATTGTTTTATTTACACGTCTTTTTTCAACGGACACTTTTACACACATTGACACACATCCGTCACGTAACGCAACTTCGATATGTGGCGTGGGAGAGAATGTGGCAACAAAGCTAGCTGGTGAGGAAATGAGAGAAATTCTGTTAAGGGTTTTGCTAGCAGGTTAGCTAGCCGGAGGAGCGTCAAGTGCGCTGCGAAGTGACGGCGGAAGTGTCGTAACGGCGCCATCAAAATAAAAGCTTGGTGGTGGAAGAAGAGCATTATCGCGTAATAGAATTAACTACGACTGCAACTAACACGTGTTTTTATTAGAGATACATTTTTTGGCCTAGTATTTAGTCTGTAAATCGTTAGAAAATCGAATAATAGTGTTATTTTGTATTGTTTTGTCTGACCAACAGCCTAAAATCCGAAGGTATTTAGAATATTTGGCAATTTTTCTTGAGAAATGGCTCCAATATTAACCTGTTGTGAAATAAGCATTACATACCTCAAGTTTTCGGCTGTGATCAACATATACTTACAATTCTTATATTGTTGTTAAATAGTCACGATTTAAAATAAGCACCGTTTTGTTTGGCTAACATCCAAAAATTCAAAAGTATTCAAAATATTTGGCATTTTTTCTTCAGAAATGACTCAAAATAATAACTACAATAATAGTAATAATTCTCTTAAAATAAGCATCACACGTCTCAAAGGTTGGGCTTTTATTATTTATTTATTAATCCTTTGCTTCATTGTTGAATAATTGCTATTCATAATAATGTCCACAAAGTGTGGAAATGCCAATAATCATCAGAAATCGTTAGACAATGAAATAAGAGTGTTCATATCCTGAATTGTTTTGTGACCAACAGCCTTAAATCCACAGATATTAAATGTATTTTGCGTTTTTCTTGAGAAATTACTCAAAATATTAACCTGATGTAAAATTAGCATTCAATGCGTCAAAGTTAGGGCTTTAATTAGGGCTTATATTCATTGTTGCATAATTGCTATTTATAATTAACATATATCAAAGACCCATGGTGACTTTTGCAAAATGTGTCTGGCCAAACACTAAATAAAACCCCTTATGCAAAATTGTGATAGAGTAGTTATTAAATTGCACTGAAAGGTGCTTTGAACAAGTCGTACAGACAGACTAAGCAGCCGTGGTGCAGGAGCTGGGACGTGCCAATCCAGGTAGCAAATGTGATGTAATTGGTGCTTTTTTTGGAGAGTGGATGTAGGTCAGTGCTGGGAAGTAGGACAGTGGTATATCCACAGTATTGTGTGGACACTGATAATCCTAGTACTGCAGTGAGCAGGAACACGCCCACACTGAGCCAGCTGAATCTGGAAAACACATCTTCTTCTCTCCGTTCTGGGCCGTCCATGCACACTCAGCTGGTGTTTTTCATTCTCAAGAAGACACTTTTCAAAGATGGCCTCTTGAGTGGAAGGAATTTAAAATGCCGATCTTGTGTTTTAGTGTAGATGAGAAAAACAATGATGGCCGAGGACAACTTTCTGTCCCCTCCAACTTTCTTTGTGATCTCTACATTCAAACGTCAGCTCAGCTGTTGCTCTTCACCTGAAACAATATTGGGTTTCACTTCATTTCATTATACGTTGTTTCTCCAGGATAATCCACTCATACTGGATCCCGTAGTCCTGGGCACTTTGTCAGACAACACCGTGATCAGGGCTGTCGTGGTGCAGTAACTTCCTCTGTGGCTCAACATTGTGGCCACTGTATGCAGTATTATTGCCATTTTTGTTGTGTTTATGCAAATGAGTTTATTTGTGATAAATGAAGTAATTTGGTGCAGTAATGCACAGGAAGAAATGACTTCAGTCTGCACAGATGGGAGTTCATGCGACTCTAGACGTCACTCTAGAGCGGCCCTCGTCTCAGTTCTGTGCTAGAAGGAGCCAGGGTGAACGAAAACGCTCCATAAACGCCATTATTAAACAGGGTCCTCTCTTTCTCCTCGTCAGTGCTATTATCTGCTCACAAATTCCGTTTCTTCCACCTGAAATCCACCGGATCGCGAGTTATCTTCTCAGTCTCGTGCATGCTGTCGGTCCGAGCTGAAACTTTAGAGAGAGAGTTGTGGGGCAGACGTGTTGTACAGCGCCAGAAACTGTAATGAATGTGATGGAAAGGACAGAAAGTTGTGAGCATTTATAATATATTGGGAGAAATGTGGCGCCAGGGGGAAACGGGGAGAGGGCGATGAAACACGGGACGTGAAAATCAGGAATGTTAGCAAGTATGTGCTAATCGGCGCTAACCTCCTTTGTTTACTTCTGTGCGACGGCATGCTGCCCGTGATGATGTTTTATTCTTCTGAGAATGCGGGTCGCTTTCAGCCGTGGTCAGTTCACACTGCAGTCTGATTTGGGCCACATTTAAACTGTAATGTTGAAATGTTAATTAAAAAATAGAATGTGGGGGGGAAAAAAATTGGAGTTAGGCATTTAGGCCCGCAGTGTGGACGTAGCTGTACCGTTACCTTCAGGGCATGTTGGTCTATACATTTACAAACACACACTCATGCAACCTACTACACCCGTTATTTAGTCTGCTTGGACGGAGACTTAACATTCATCCAGTTTTTCCCATTATTACGACATCCGTGCCTGTTAGCCACATTAGCAGCGCAATTTGCTTGCACAAATTTAGCAAGTCTATAAAATAAACAGTAAAACAACATAAAACACTAGCTTCCAAGTTTGAAACTGGGTCACAGTCAGCCTACGGCGATCCATCCTTGAACCGTTAAGGCCCTCGTATTGCTTGTTGAATTTTTAAAGCACTGATTTATTTAACTCGCACTGAAGTGTAAAGAGAGAAGGCTTGAACATAACCGTTGCCTGCCATCGGCTATAGCGCGGTAGTTCGATGGGAAATTCTGTCCGCCTGGTCAACACGTAGTATTTATGACCGTCACGTCCTGCTCGTTCAATGATCTGCAGACAGAGTCAGAGCTGCAAGTCATAACCAGTTAGTTGTCTGTATTAAAACGCTTCATACAGAGACGTAAATGAGGCAAGAACCAGAGCGTCTGTCTCTGAAATACCCTGAAACAATACAGTGTCATTTTAGGGCCATGTCGCCTGCTCCTAGGGCTGGGCAATAAAACAGTAATTATCGCAATATCATTTTCCTCAATAACAATATAATAAATGTTCAATATATCGTCAATAAAAATTTGGTTTAATTCATTTAAATCGCAAACAAATTAGCACTTAATGTTTCTATTAAAATATAGTTTATCCAAACAGTTTGCTCAGGAGCAAAAATCAGCCTTTTAACTTGAAGAAACAATGATTTGACATTTATCATGATAATTATCAATATGGAACGATATGAGATGTTTTTATGGTGATAACATTTTTGGCATTATCGCCCAGCCTTACTTACTCCAAGCTGTGATTAACAGTTTTGATGTTTTTCTATTGATTAATCTGTCGTTGCATATGTGTTGTAGTAAGTCGGTTCATTATTAATCACGTTATTAATCACAATAATCTTCAACTGCAGGCGTATTGCACTCCTTGATACATTTAGAAATCCCTTTAAACTATGAACCCATAATTTTAATAATCTATTCTATTCAACACTTTTTCAGCCTGCTGCCTTCATGACGTCATGCATTTTGAAATTGGTGTGATGCAGTGAAAATTATAATTTTCCACATCAGCATGGCATCTCTGTCGTTTTGTCATCTTTCCATCTCCATGAGGGACACAACCCCCCAACTATGTGTATTTTGTGTAGTTCACATGAGAGTTAGTGCGTCAGGTTTTTGTCCTGCTCGGATCAGAGCCGGCTGGATGCTGCAGCACCAGCAGCTTTACTGTCGAATACGCTGTCGGTGAGGTAAAGTCACTCACATTAATGTCAGAGATTCAAATCATCTGGCAGACAAACTGAGCCGAGGTGGGGTTAGCAGTCCCTAAATATAGAGGCATGTGTTTTATTGTAGGTCAGATTCATAAATTCATTCAGTGTGTAAATGAAGCCTGTCGGTCGTGTTTTTAATCTCTGTGTATTTAGTTTCAGAGCATTTCAACAGCCGCACAGTTTCACAGGCGGCGGCGTCACGGTCGAACGATTGACAGGAACAAGTTTATCACAGAGCAGACAAACCCTAATATGTTTCTACCTCCTTAAACACTAATGGACTTTAAAGACCCTGTGATGGCACTTTGCACTGGGGGGAAATAAACCAGTGAAAGCTGCAGGGTCACGTGACCTGCTTTGGGCCTGGAATAAGAAACAGAGGAAATAGCAACACATAAGAGCTTTTAATGGAGATGTGTCATTTAGGGAAGCTCTCTGAGTCATATTTTTGTTGTTACTGCGTCGTGAACTTAATACCAGCTGGTGAGTGATGGAGGTTCGTGTAGTGAACCATTCGCCGAACGCACAGACGGAGGCGGAGACGACAGCATGAGGCTGTAGTGGCTGAAAAAACAGTTGGTACTTAAAGAGATCTGTAAACGTAATAAAAATACGATGTTGGTGTGCATGTGAACATGATGGGGACATTTCACCTCCTAATAAAAGCCAGTAGTCATTCAATATATTATATCCACTTACGATGGTATTACTTCTCTCCGGCAGGATTGTCTTATTGCATTGAGTTTAATATCTCGGTGTTGAGGTGTCACGACCACAGACCAGCTGTTTATCCTAAACCAGTGGTTCCCAAACTGGTGAGCAGAAGAGGAAAAACGTGGAGTGAGACTAAAGCTGCAGTGACCTCATTTTACTGCAGACAATTTGATTTGTGAAACACATGTGTAAGATGGGGATGCTCATTTAAAAACAATGTCTTCTTTCACAGACCATGGCGCCTAACAGACAGAATAAAATAGACCTTAACCAGTAATTTTTTAACTTCAATAAATGTTTGAGTAAATACAAAATAGTAGCCAGACTCTGAACAAAAAGAGATTGATAACGTTACTACCTGCATAATAGTCTAGATCTTAAAAACTACAACCTACCTTGTTTTATTTTATTCAATGTGTTTTTATTAGGACTATTTTCAAATAAAACTATTTTCTTTATAAAAGAGGGGGGGGGGGGTCGTCTTGAAATCAGCGTCCTCTTTTATATTCGGACCAATACGGTACGGATCTGAAACACGCACCTCATGTTGATCATCCTGTTATATCAGGCCTGAGACACAAAGGAAACACGCTGCCATCTTGACACAGTGCTCTGGGGTGATTTAGTTTGCTGCTGTGACGAGCCTTTGCTAACTCAGAGCTCACAGATCACCACGGCGTCGGGTCTCTGACTAAAATACTCCCAAACTTTAGATTGTCAAAGGCGAGGTGTTTCAGCTGCAGCAGGTTCTCCCGGGGGAATCCCTGCTAAGACCAGGCTGCAGCGTGCCGACACACGTTATGCAACACCGCCGCAGCCGCGCAGCTGGGTGGGCCGCCTAAACATTAATGTGTATCATGAGCTCACAAGTTTAACCGCATGTGCTGAAAAGGAAACACCATGTTGTGTACCGGAGCCAAGTCAGCATCAGGCTCTGTGTCACACGCCCAGCTGGAAAAGACTTCACTGAGCAGGGAGGGGGAGTGTTTGAGTGGCTGGTACAGCAATCAAGGAAACCAGATCCTCAGTCGGCCTCAATTAATTAAACCAGAGTTACTCAATCTGGAGTGAAACCGACCGGGATAACAAAATGCTCTGTGCTGTATTCTGCTGTCGTTTTGCAGAAAACTGCACCAGGTCAAGATCCAAACTGCACAAAGTCTCTCTTTGTAAAACATTACAAATAATCATTATTTCAATCCAGATAGCAGGGCTACAATTATTAATTGATTCATCCAGATATTTGCTCAAAGCGAAAATACAAAACATTCTCCAGTTCCGGCTTCTGTATTGATATGACATTTATGATAGTAAACTTAATGTTTCTAATTTTAAACTGTCTGACATTTTAACATTTGAAGATGTCACGTCGGTCTTTAGGAAATTATTTCTGACATTTTATACACCAAACAATTAATGGAGAAAATAGTCAGAAGATTTCTCTATAATAAAGATTATAATGAATTGAAACGTGTTAATTCTGTCGTTTTGTCTGTGAGGTCCAACATTTGTAAAACCGGTTAACATCTTAGAAGAAGTGAAAATCCTCCAGTGTGCACCAGGTATGGTTTTTCAGCCTCTGTACAAAACAAACTGACAAGAACAATAAAATCACACAGCCAGCTAAAGAAAGTAGGGACGCAACAGAAGCATCTGAGCACAGGTATTTAACTGACTTGAAGAGTTTCAGTCGTAAAGCGAAGTTAATAAATTCAGCAGCGTTAAACCTCCTCAAACCCCACAGGTGAGATTCTGCTCATCATCTGCAGGAAGGTGGAACATATTACCCGTTTGTGTGACTTTAGAGTAAACGTCTCTCAGGAAAGCTGCAGCCTCGTTCGAGCAGCCTGGTTCAGTTCCTGCAAGTTCTCGGGAGATGAGACGAGGCAAATCGAGGCGGCACCGTGGCCTAGTTTCCAGAGTCCAGATCATTCTGTCGCTCATGCATAATGAAGACCGCCAACAATTAGCCGAGAGCGGAACACGCAATAGCTGAATTAATCTTTTATGTTTTTCTTTTTCATCTCTGTAACATTTGAGTTGATTTTATAGATTTTTAATGAATGTAAGAGTCACGAGATTTCTCCCAGTCCACGGAGAACTGTTTTCTACCCAACATCAGTGAGATTTAATGTGATGTACTGAGGGGATTTTGGCAGATCTCCACACGCCAAAAACACAGATCCTGGCTTCAGACCGGGAGATAGAGGGGACCACGGTCCTGCTCTTGTGTGCTGTGTAAAGCATTTTGCCCCTTGGTATAAATACATTAATCAGATGCCTAAATGTGGAACACTTGTTTCATTGTCAAATTTTTCTCTTTTTCAGGGAAATGAAGCCAGCTACGCCCTGGACATGTGCTCGCACTGTAAGTACCAATGAATGCCATTTAAATCAATCACAGTCACTGACTTTAGTTACAAACGTGCTGCTTCCTCTAATTCTTTATCTGTATATCTGTGTTTTCTATATTCATTTTGAATATGAAAGGGCTGGTGAATATCTGATCTAAAACAAGTCAGTAAAACATCTGGGTGATGATAAGTTTGGAGAGCAAACACTTTTCTTTATCTTTTTACTGGAAACATTTTCTGACCTGAACTGTGGTGAACTTTGCATATAGTTCTGAACACAACTTTGGGATGCACGTGAACACAAGAGTAAAAAAACATTAGTGTGAAATACTGTTAAAAAGCTGTACAAGCGTAATAACATAATGTAGAATTAACATATGTAGGTTACATTCTGAATGTATCTGATCAAAACAAAAATGAAAATACTTGTGTAAGCGTAAATGTGGAATGTATTTCTAAATGTGTTTCAATTTGGATACTTGAGTTAGTACACTAATATGCTGTACTTACTTGCGTTGTGTGTGTATTTCAACAGGGTAGTGTTGTCTCAGATCAAACATGGCCATTGTGCACTTACCAGAAGTGAGGATAGCAACATTTGACTGTTGCTTCTTCTTTTTAAAGGCAAATTCTAGCCTAATTGATTATTGCCTGCAAGATCTTAGGGCTTCTTCTTCCTCTTCTTTTTAATAGTGAATTGTAACCTGGTTGATATTTTTTGCCAACCTTTGAACGCTTTTTAAAAAACTTTTTAATAGTGAATTGTTGCTTGGTTGATCATAATTGCCAACATTTGACTGCTGCTGCTGCTTCTTTTTTTTTAAAGGAGACCTATAATGCTTTCCCACATTTTATGACTTATCTGTTAAACATAGCCAAAGTTTCATTAAGGAAATCGCTGTGAACAAAAACCTCAGGTTTCCTCCTGTTCTGAAAGCTCTGTTTTGAACTGCAATGGCTCTGTTATATGTAATACGGAGCAAGACAGAGCCGGTGTTCCATATATGGTCATGTGCTCCCACATTGACTGCACCAACGCTCAGTCTGCCTGTTCTGCCCAGCAACAACAATAGCCTGGTAACATGCTTCAGGTCTTGGCCAATCAGAAGACAGTGGGCTTTGATGGGGGAGGGGGGGGCTTAAAGAGACAGGAGCATCTACAGCTTTTTTCAGACAGAGGCTGAAATAAAGGCCTACATGAAGAATCAATAGAAGAAAAAAAAGTATTTTCTTTACTTTGAGTCACGCAAAGCTGCCATACAGGAATCACAGAGCTACCATATATAGGACTGGAAAATCAGTTTAACAGGTCTCCTTTAAGAGTGAATTGTAACCAGGCGGATCATTATCGCTAGCATTTGACCTCGAATGGCCCCCTCCTGTAACGTCTGTCTTGTTTGCTCACTTGACTTCAAGTCGGTTTTAATAAAAGTATTTAAAAATAAATACATTTGTACCTTTACAGTTGCAACCACTGCACCTTCTTGCACCTCCGTTTTCACAAGTTTTAAAATACATTGGTGGTCCCTCCCCTTCTGCTACGTAGCCAAGATGGTGACCTTTGAGGGCGAGAAGCGTCCAGCGTTCCACACTCAACTCTTTGACCGATATTAGTACACCATCTGGTCACTCATTGTACCATACTGGTCAGTGTGAACGCACTTATGCACTTAGAATATCAAAAGTCAGACATGTAGTTTGGTTCATGATGGAGGTCGGTGATGGATGTGAACATCCCCACATGCTGCGCCTCCTCCTGCCGGCAGTCTGACCCAGACTCCCGACACTCTGAGGCTAAAAATGCCTCATCGTCGTGTAAAGGTCAGTGCCAGGGCTGCTGGGAAAACCTCGCTTATTTTTAGTCACCGCAATATCCCAGTTTTAATTAGCTGGTCGCCTCGCCCTGCCCTCCCCAAACCCTGCCGCTTAATTAGAAAATGACTGTAATGTCAGGTGCTATTTCAGTAGCTCCCCCCTCAGGAAGATGGTAGTATGAGCTGAACTTGGGTCTGAAAGTTACATCGACCTTCGCAAGTATCGGATACATTTGCGGGGGGTGCAGGGGCTGTCGTAACGAGCTGTTTAGGAAGGTGTCAAAAACTAGGGGGACCCCGCAGGGGTAGGGGGCGGTTAAGATTTATGACCTGTGCTCGCTCAGTCTTTGGACCCCCATCAGGCCGCCTGTTGATTCCCAGAAACAGCTCAGCCCTTTTCTTGAACCTCTTGAAAGTTGATACCAAATCTTTGGTTTTATAATCTGTGAGCAAGACCAGATCCCTGTGTGTGACGGAGACAGGGATTAAGTCAGGTGTATCTGCTTACTGCAGTTTACTTTGGGTCCTTGCCTTGTAGCTTGAAGACACACCAGCAGCTCTCAGGTGTCTCGCCACCAGACCTCATGTATTTGGAGAGGTGTGTGGGTCAATGACCTGAAAGGGGGAGACATAAGCAGCCAGGTTCAGCCTCACGGACTGTGCTGTATTCAGCTGAAGGAGTTCGCCTCCCACTCAGGGATCGTTACGGGTTCCCGATGCCACCACGCCTCGACTCCACACCCTTTTATTTATTTATTTTTTTTTAGGGCTGCTGCCTTTCCTGTTAAAAACAGAGCTCTCTTACTGGAGTTACCCACTCAGCCGCCACAGATGAACCACTTCTTTGAAGGTAGACTTTATTGTCCCCAGAGGGAAATAATTTAATAGCACATTTTCCATCCCACATATCATTTCCCAACAAATGTAGACCACTAACATGCAACAACAGACAGGACAGGTGAAAGCAGGACTCCTGGTGTCCTCATTGAGACACCTTGTTCAGGGCTGCTACGGCTGCAGGTACCAGGCTTTTGCCAAAATGAGACCTACGAGTAATTTAAAGGTTCCCTGTGGTGTTTATAGCGCTGTTGAGCAATGTCTTTATGAGTAGATCCCTGTGTTTATATCTTGCACACACACGCTATTACCGTTGACTGGCAGTCGGTGGCAGCAATGCATAAAGAAACACAGCCAACATGCCAGTAAATATGAAGATAAACAATGTAAAGAGCATCAAAATAAGCAACTTTGAAAATTTCTATATGTTTATGTCTGACCCACAACTCAAAATTTACAATGACACATATGACAATAGATCTTCCAAGGCACCTATACTTAATTAATCCAGCCTATGAGAATCATCTACCCTCCTCTCAAACGAGATCTACCACTAGGGACTTGAACTCTCTAGGTGGTACCAGCACCTCTGACTGGTGCTAGCAAACAAACTTCTACCTGCCTAAGAGCTTTTAAACTAATCTTTATTGACAGTTGTCAATAACCAGAACGGTCTGTTTTATACATGTAGATTTTGAGCATGTAAATTGAGAGCTTTGGCTTTTTATTGCAGATGATACTTACAGTGTAGGGATGAAACGGTATGAAAAGTTCATATACGATTATAGTGACCAATATTATCACGGTTGTGAAAAAGATTAAAATATACTGAAACACACACCAATCTGTGTGACTACAATATGATTACTGTTCATTCATCAGTTTCATAGGTTACATATTAAACAGTGATTACTGCAGTAATGTAGCCAACAGTAAGTGTTTCAGTGTCCACAGAGTCGCAGCGTTTTACCTAAAGACGTCATACCTAGAGAGATTGTACGCTGAGGATAAATCCACAATGTGCGGAGATCTGTCCAAACATCGATGACAGATTATCATAAAGCGGGACGCGTTCAAGATCACGTTTGGTTAACAAGTAATAGCCTATCTAACCAGGATTAAAGTTTTTAAAGATGTAAATGCGTTCATATATGTGCTTTGATATCGACAGAATGAATGAGGAAATGAAGCGGTGTGTCCTGCTCCACAGGAGGGGAGGAGTCCGAGAGAAACTGACGGTTTTCCAACTGCCGGAGTTATTGATCTAGGGATTATCTGATCTCGCTCTCTGAAACAGTTTTCTTCATCAGAGTTTTCCTCATCTCAGGCTCAACATACTCAGAATTTTCACTAATCCCGCATTCTGAAACGGGGCCCAGGACTGTGGAGAGTTTGCGGTGCACAAGCTCTGGCATCCAAGATCTGGCACATATCAGTCAGTTGTTCTCTGACGTGCTACTAACTAGAGTTCGACCGATATGGGATTTTTAAGTCCGATACTGATTTTGATATTTGAGATTTTTAAAATCCGATAACCGATATATCGGACGATATTTCCTTTCCCTCTTATTTTAAGAAACACATTTGTTAATTGAGATCTCACCAAGATACCATAACATAATGCAGTTTAAAATTAAACTTTTACTGTTATTACAACAGAATATATTAAAGTTTTGATAAATAAGAGTCAACTGTATAACACTACAGAAATTACTACTAAAATACTACATGTCTGCTTGGTTTATACTCGCTTGAAGGCTGCTGAGAACGATCTGCTGCCATTCCAGCCAGTGTGCAAATGTCCGCTGGATGCATGAGCCTCTCTACCAAAGCTCTGTTCTCTGCTATTTCTATGCTCCTGGTCTATTTTTGCTGCAGCTGCTCTTCTGTTGTAGTTCTGACTAAGTAGTTGCTCACTGAGCGTTCGCTGTCGTAATACACCACACTTATTGTTTCCACCTGAAGCCAAATGAAGCCAGGACTGAAATCTCAAGGATTACAACTTTAAACCGTAACAAAAAAACAGCTTCTATGTAAACCAGGCTTTCCTGTCCGGTGTTTGGTGCTAAAGTCTCTGCCTACTCAGGGCTTGTGTTCAACAGCTAGTTTATTTTACTGTTTTTATTTTACAATCACATATTTACAGATTTCTTTGACTCATAATGCGTCTGACCAGTATTCACAAAACAAATAAAGTGACCAGTTATTAACCAAAAAAACGTTTTAGACAAAACAGAAAATTAATTATCTATTCTTGGTTAGTTAACTTTGTCCAGTAACATATACTGTATTCAGTAGACACTATAGACATGTAAAAGGCCTCACTCTTAAGTTGCTCGCTGCTCATCATAGAAAAATAACTGAAACTAAAGGTCTGACAGTGTGTTGCCTATTTAATGGATATATTATATAATACAAATTCTTTCAATGAAGTCTAAATCAATCACAACAGTAAACAGATTCTGCAGAAAATAAGACTCCACCAGGGATGCCACAATATCAGAAATCAGGGCTGGAAAACACCCGCCAAGCGCCAAATGTAGGTAGATTTTCCGCTTGCCGTATAAATGTTCAAAGGCTACCCGCCACATTGGCGGGTAAACGTATTCGGTACGATATCGTCATTAAAATACCTTTTTGACTGTAGCTAACAGCGGACCAACGTTGTTTTTTGTTGTGTGTCGCTCTTAAATTTGTCCCCGCTAAAATCATGTAACACACATTCATTTCAGGTGTCTTGTGTCTGATTGGCGTAGATATGTAAAGGGGTGGGCGTTAGGGGATTGGAGCCGGGAGCGGTCAAGTCATGCTTGGAGTACCCGGAGTGTTTTTAGCATTTAGCTAGCTTCCACCGTAACGTTCGTACCTGTCAACCCCCCCGTTTCCCTTGGGCTTCTCCTGTGTTTAACGTTCTCTCCCAGTGTCCTCCCGTTAAAACATTTCCCCCGTAAATATCCCATTAATTTATACCGGCTGTTTGCTACGTTCACCTCTGTTAAAGCCGGTGGCAGCACGTAGAACAGCTCGGTAACAGTGAAGGGCGACGGGCTCAGGACGGATGATGCGTTGCTAAACAGAGTATAAAATAAAACCAGAAAAATGATTTACGATGTGCGAGTAAAAACAATCAACCTACAATCATTTTTGTGCAGGAATGGTTAGGATTTTTTTTTTTTAACTTAGTACTAAACGTTAGTGTAAATAAATTACAGAACAATGTAGACTGTTCTTTTACAAAGATGTATTAAATTAAAACAACTTAGAATTAATATTAGGCCTGTAGTAGTGATACACGTTATATGAAAGTTTAATGAATATAGTACCGGGGCAGAAATGAGGCTGAAGCAGAGCATTAAAAATTTATTAAGGAGGTTTAAGCTGAATGATAAAGCATGATGAAGTAAATTAATTAAATCCCCCTTGCGGCAAGATACTGAACCCCAAATTGCGTGTCGCATTGTGTAAAGGTTTGAGCACTTAGGCTGTTCACCAAGACCTGCTGTTGTTGTGATGTTAGCTATAGCAGGAGGAGAGCTGTGAGTATCGCAGTCTGGATCTGGGGTACTGCTCGGGGACCGTCTCGTCCTCTCATGTCATTATTGGTTCATGAAATGACCCATATCCCGATATGAGATTTTATTCATATCGCACATGATAGCACCGTAAAAAACAAACCAATAGGACATCCAGGACAAATGAGAGGTGGTTTGATGTCCATGTATTCATATCAAAACAGTGTAAAATGTTTGAAATGTTGAAAGGGCGGTCACTATCTATGTTGGCAGGGGTTTGAGATTTTCTATGAAAAACAGAAGTTATAGTAGGTGCGTTGGACAGTTAAACAATTCTTTGCGCTGCAAACTGCATCATCATCTTTGGTGATTTTTGAGTAGATCAAAACTGTAAAACGTCTGCCTAAATAAGCTCTCCCAAAAAAATCCCAAAACCGGAAGAAATTGAGGCTTTGACACAAGCTATGGAAGGTAAAGTCTGCAAAAACAGACAAATGTTAATTAGTAAACTAACACCTGCACCTAACACCTCTTCCATGTGTTAGATCGCCGATACCTAGAAGAATACGTACGTCATGTTTTAGAATATTTATAGCAACTTGGTAAGTATCGGTCCTTGTGACATCCCTAAACTCTACTGTTACCACATTTATAAATCGGTAAATGAAATAAGAAGTAATTAGTTTACTTTGACAGGAGAGATGATCAGAGGGGCAGAGTTTTTACCGCCATCATTGTCTTCAGGATTGAAGTACGGTAAGAGTTTCTCAGTGAAATAGCAGCCAGTAAAGGAGTAGATAAGAGCTTCAGCATCTACGTCATAAAAGGAGACCAGACCCTCCTCATAATCCACAAACACCCCCACCTTCTGAGGCCGAGACTTCAGAGGGAGACGGACTGACGGGTCAGTCAGAGCTTTGAACTCATTTCCATTTCTCAACCATATGGCCCAGTAACCATCCTGAGGTCTTACTGTGATTTTTCCCTTCCTGTTGATCGACTCTCTGGCCACTCCTAAAGTCCAGTCAGTCTTTTCTTTAACCTGAACCTCAAAGTAAAATCTGCCTGAAGAGAAACTCTGCTTTCCTAAAACACAGATACAACGAGTAAATCTTTTAGGGTTCTTTAAAAGATTCTTCTTCTTCACATCACCACCACCATGCACTTGTTTCCCATCATCAGACAGGATGAGATAGTGATGTGCTGTATCAGGATCAAGAGTCACATCCACTGCATACTGCTGGACCCTCTTCAGCTCAGCTGCAGTGAGCAGCTTCTGCATCCAGGTAGTGATTTTCTCCGTCTGCTGAACTACAGCTCTCAACACAGTCCCCTCATATGAAGGTGGACAGACGCTGACCTTTGTCCAGTCCTTGGTGGGTGGAGGGTGGATGTTCAGGGCCTGGACACTCTGGAGAAGATGGA
>JAPMOB010250607.1:0-43523 GCA_029875015.1 Lepomis gibbosus | reverse complement strand
CCCCTCATGTATAATGGCTCCTATGCATATGAGTTAAAGTCCCACCTGTAGTTGTCCTGTTAAGACAGCTTCGAAAGAGGCCAGTGCTTTCCTAACTAGGGCTGCTCCTATCATTTTGATTTTATGAATAATTCATTCATTTTGTCTAATAAATATAAGTAAAGCAGAAAATAAACTTAATAAATGACCATAGTCAGTTATCAAAATAGTGAAAAATGACATGAATCCCTTCTCAGAAGCAGCTGTACTACTAAAATGTGATCCTTATGTTTAGTCTGCGTTGCCGTGCTGGCTCACTTCATTCTGCTCTGACTCAGAGCTTAACTCTGAAAATGTTACTGTGAAATAAAATGGAAAACAACAGGTAGTTAAAATGTGGTTCCAGTCCCGTGCACACGCTGCACTCTGTGATAATTAGCTTGAGGTACAGCAGAGCAGAGAGGGCGGCCTAAGACAAATTGACTTTTTCTTCCTCCATCCTGCCAGGCCTCACTTCACTGAGTTTTGTTTAGTAGTCCCTTGTCCTTAGAATAGCCGGTGTGAGCGAGGTTAATGCATATGTAGCTTTGTTTTCCTTTGCCGTTCTCTCTGGGATGCAGTTGCCTCTGGCTGCGGGTGACAGCTGGATTCTCTGGGATGACCCCAACAATGTCAGGTCAACTGGCTGCTGCAACCTCAAGCCACAATCACTGGCGCGCGCACTTAAATAAACACACACTGAGACAGTGCAAGAGCCAAGGGCCTCACCTCAGCCCAGGCGATCTTCTTTCATTGTTTCGCTGTCTGTCGCTGTTCTATGACCAAGTCTGTCCGCATAAAAGGATTTACATTCCTTCTCTTTCCCTCTTACTGTGAAGTTTAAACTTAATGCCTCTGGGTCGGCCGCTTTCTAAGTGTTGCGGTCCATATTGGTTTCTGTCTGTGCATCTTTATCATTCTCTGTCATTAGCTGCGGGACAGACTGTGGTCACAGAGCGCAGGGGGTCCGTGGTTACCGTGGCGATAAACCGCCCTGAGGTGCGTAATGCGGTGAACCAGGAGACGGCGAGGCGTCTGCTCAAAGAGCTGGAGGCCTTTGACAGTGACAAAGACCTGAACGTGGCTGTCCTGCATGGGAAAGGTAAGAGCACACTAGGAGTCAGAGTGTGAGCTTTGTTTAATTGTTATTGAGGGATTTTGTTTCTGGTTACAGGCCATCCAGTCGTCATTTCCCTCTAAGTGCTGTGTTTCCTCTTCCTCCAGTTATCTTCAGCTCTTTTTTAACATTTCAGCTACACAAATGGGGATGGAAGACTCTGATAGTATTACACCTTAAAGAAATACTTTGGCATTTTGGGAAGTATGCTTATTTGCTTTCTTAGATGAGAAGATTGATGCCACTCTGAGGTCTGTACGCTACATTTGTATCTGTGACCAGCAGCTGGTAAGCTTAGCTTACCACAACGATTGGAGACAGTGGGAAACAGCTAACCCGGCTCTGTGCAAAAGTGTCCTCCAGCACCTCTAAACCTCACTAAGTAACGTGTTATATCTTGTTTGTTTAATCTACACACAAGCCACAGTGTAAAACAATGCATTGTGGTTTTATGGGGGATATGTGCCTGACTATTTCTTGGTCAGAGTGGTAATTTCCTGGACTCTCCAAAGGTTGCTTGGCAACATTGCACTGTAGGAAAAACTCAAATTTTAGCTTCATGTTTACTGAACAGACATGAGGGTAATATTGTTTTTTTCATGTAACTCTCGGCAAACAAATAAGCATAATTTCCCAAAATGATTCCTTGTTAAAGAGAAAGTGATAGACCGATTAATCAGCTGGCCGGTTTATCGGCCGATCCCGTCATCTTGAGATAATCCGTATCGGCCAATGCCTGCTCTCACGAGGCTGATATACATTTACATTTACATTTATTCATTTAGCTGACGCTTTTATCCAAAGCGACTTACAATTGTTATATATGTCAGATGTCGCACACCTCTGGAGCAAGTATGGATTAAGTGTCTTGCTCAGGGACACAGTGGGGATTGAACCAGGGTCTCTCACACCAAAGGCTGGCGTCTTAACCATTGCGCCATCCCACCCCCAAACAAAACAAAACAAGTCTACAGAAACATCTGCAGGCAGCCTTGTCAGTGTGGCTGCTGTGGAACAATGGTAGCGCTGCCCTTGTGAGATTTGGAAAGGAGGTGAAAAGGTTAGTTTGGGGCCCTAAATTTCCTCAGTTACCATCATGGCTTGCATTAAATTTCTATTGTTATACTGCAGAGATTAATGCAGCTGAATGACTTCTGACAAACCATACCCAACTCTGAAAGCTACAGCATAATCAATTGACATAATTTCCATCTAAAACAACATGTTACTGACTAAGATAACAATGTATATTAGATTGTTCTCTGCATGGAATAATGGAATTATTCATGACTTTTCTTTCTTTTGATATTACGATTATAAATCGACATCTGCCTTTGAAAAACCCATATTTGTTAACTACTAGTTTGGAGGCTTTGTCTTGGCAAGTTAGAGAATTTTAAGCACTTATACAAAAGAGTGATTTTTATATGAGCTTGCCAGAATGTTTTTTTTCTTAACTTCGTGGTTTAATAAGTTAAGGAAAGCCGACTCTTTTTTATTATTAATCTGTATGAGCTGAAAAATATTTGCAAACCAGAAAGGGAGAACATTGCAGGTCATAGTGGTTATGGAAAATCATGGGGTAGCCATTGAAATTTTTTTGTTTGTTTTACTCCACCTTCTCTTCCTCAGCCCTTCATCTCTTCCTCTCCTCAGCCCTCGACCTTCCCTCTCTCCATCACCTTCCTCTTCGGCATCTTTTTTCCAGACTTTGCTCCTTGGAGTCCTCAGATCTAGCCGAACTGCCGAGGTGACCAGACTTGTGCACACACAGAAAAAAAAACACACACACCTGCGATGTAGCCTGCACTGTGTCAGCCGGCCAAGCCAGAATCATGCCACAGCTCCTAATACCTCTAAAAACAATCACCACACATACTGACTGAACTCCGTCCCTCAGTGGAAATAATGTCTTCAACCTGGATCAACCTGTTTGCTGTTCAAAGTGCACTGCGGCCTCCAGAGACAAGTATATACTTTGTTTGGTACTTTAGAGGTTGGAGCCTCTCCAGATGACGGCTGCAGAGTGCCTTTAGTCTCAGCTGTGAACAAAAAACAGTGTGTTAAAGAGTAATTAGCTGGTGTTAAATGGGTTAGTAATGAGCGGCACAGTAGGTCGTTCAGCAAAAGTGGCTCTTCTGTGTTTCCCACAATGTCTCTAATGTGCTTTTAATTGTCCCACCACACGTCCCTGCCAGCAGGTCGACTGTATTGCTGCTCCACTGAACAAGAAGACTGACCTTCAGTGGTGATTAGCAGTCTGTCTGCGTTATGAGATGACAAGCAGGGAGGTCGTAGTTTGGGATGTGGTGTTTCTGAAAACATAAGGAATCCATTTTGTTCAAATTAGCGCCAACGCGCTCATTCTCAGCTCTCGTTTTTCAGTGTCGACATGTTTTTTTTTTTTTAGCTAGTGAAATTAAGAGTAATTGCTTTCTCCAGGTTTTGAGTATGCTGCTGCATATTTGGAGTGTTTGGGATTCAGATTTCTGTGGCCATTCTGTGGTCAGGTGCAATCTACATGTCAACCCTTAACTTGTCAGCTGTATCACTAAGGGCATGGATTCAGCTGAACTCAGATAAAGCCACTTTTAATGTCTGTAAAGCCTCACTACAGTCCTCAAATTTGTGTTCTTGACATGGTCATCAAGTGATCAATTGTAAACGGTTCATTAGCTCAAATTACAAAAATCTAAACTAAGCAAAGAAACATTTTCTCACTAACCTGACCCTGAAACACAAGCAGCTAATGGCGCGTTCCATTTGACACGGGAAGTTGGAATTTCCTAGTTCCCAGTTGGGGAACTTTCAACTGGAACGCCCCCTGAAGTCGGAGTTCCGACTCGGAAAGCCAGGACAACCGCACTACCCCGACTTTGTGATCCAAGATGGCTGTCGGGGTATCAACAATTAGTGAAAGCTGTAGTTTGTACTGTTCATTAGCACTTCTGTGTACTTGTGTCTCATAGAAATGTTCATACACAAAGTGCTGTCCAACAGCTGTCTGTGGACGTGTTGCTACAGTGTTTAGTGTGAGTAAATACCGCACAATGCGTTTTTTTAATCAACCGGCATATTAATAGCTAACCTGGCTAGTTGTAAACAAACAGCTGGCTGAGCGACGTTTTCCGACTTGTTAACTCAGGTGTGACATCATTCTCAGCTCCAACCTCCGACTTCCCATGTCAAATGGAACGCACCATAATTGGAATTCAGCCATAATTAATTTCATTATTTACACCCGTGCTTGTCCTACCATGACAAAATGTCTTTGGTGAAAAAGACTTGTTGAAATATTAAAAGGGCTTCCCCAAACTGCTTAACCAACATTTAAATGCACCCCTGTCTTAAACAGTGGTTCCCAACGTTTTTGGCTTCATCTTTGGTTCTGTGTGTCTTATCATGTTTGATCAGGTCACCCAAAGCCCCTGTTTCCCTTCTTTATATGAAATGTTTTAGAGTCTTTTAAAAATGTTCCAGTAATTAACAAGAAAAAACACAAAAATTAGAGGAACAACTGAAACGCATGTAATTTTGTGTCATGTTTTTTCTGCTTTGTCATCCTGCCACATCTCAGATTTATAGTGTAACTACATGAATGTCCACATACTTTTAGTCAACTTTGTACAGAAGAAATGATCCCTGTGAAATCTGTTTGGAGTGTGCTGACATGGGGGAAAATGTTGTTTTCTTTTCATAATTTTGTTGAAATTACCCCTTTTTAAAGCTAAAAAAAACTGAACCCACAAGGCTTCAGCTCAGTCTCCTAATCATTGCTCTTCTCCTATTGCATCAACATCTCTGATATAATTGTGTCGCTTATTTAGAAAGAGCTCGTGTCTAACTGTTTGTCACTCAAATTACAAGTAAAAAGAGTCTGTTTGACCTGTCTCTGTTCACTAAAAAACCTTCTCTAAGAGTCTAAAAGTGTTTTAAGATCCTCCATGACTGGACCAGCTCTTGTGNCCCCCCCTCCCTACAAGGACAAAGGGTTTTAGGCCGCTCCATCACATCGCTGCTCCCATAAACAGCATGACGCACTGTTTTTCTATAATTGCCCTGCGCTGACCCACAGCTGTAATCAAAGCTCCCAGTCGATGGGTGTTGCTGGCACATGTGTTCGTTATAATCTTTTTCATTACTGTTACATTAAGGACAGAGGAGGATTTTATGAGTCCCTGCTTGAGCCTGTGACATAGTGTTTGTAGGCCTCTTGGGTAATGTTGTAATTACCACATGAATCCAACGGAAGGGGCTGTGGTTAGAGTATGTTAGTCTTCCATTAATGAGGATATTGTGTATGTCCATATGTGCACATGTGATCTGTGAATATGTATTGGATCCGGGCTCTGTAGGGGAAGAGAAGCATTTGTGTGCCAGCCAACCCAAAGCAAGCTGCTATCCAAATTGCAGCCCTCAGTCTTCAGCTCAACTTGTTGTTTTTTTTCATCCTCATCATTTTCCCTTCCTCTCTGACTTTCCAGCTGCCATACTTAGTAATTTTGTGGTCTCCTCCAGGAGGGAATTTCTGCGCTGGTTATGATCTGAAAGAGCTGGCCAATCGTAAAGCCCCACTCAAATTGGAGCAAGATGTCACCAAGGGTCCCGGTCCGATGGTGAGCGCTGTTTGGGCTGTGCATGTGCTAGTGAGGGTTATATCTATATTTCCTTATGATCTTAATGGAGGGCTAAAGGTTTCCACAAACATATAAAACCAGAAGATGTGGTCAGCCATGATTGTGAATATTTTTAAGGGTTTAGGAAGGCAGGTAGTGGTGAAGATTTGGGTTTAGGGAATTATGTTGAATCAGAGAAATGCTTTATTAACTACAGTTGTGTGTGTGTGCGCGTGTTGAGCATTTGCAGAAAGTCCTCACTCCTTGACAAAGAGCATGGATCATAACATAAATGATGTGCTGTGAGCTGAAGAAGCTGCAGCCTATATACACTCCATTTGGATTGCATGTTAAGTCTTTGGGTTTGAGTGGACCTCCTGGGAAGAAAATTATAGTACTTTATCTCTTACAGAATATACAGTACTTCATTTATTCAGCGACACCCAGAACTTGGATCATTTATTACTCTTTTGTTTGACAGTTTGAGAAAGAAATCAGAAATTAAAATGTAAAACATGTTAGTGCATAAACCATTCAAATAAGAGAGGCAAAAATCATGAAATGGAAAGTGAAAATATACTTTAATATAGACAGGGTTCAAATATACCATACGGTGGGATATATTGTACAGGAAACTGTGTCGGTGCATTGTTAACTCTGTGTGTGTTTTGACGGTCTAATCCGGTTGTTTCCTCCAGGGTCCCTCCCGTTTGGAACTGTCGAAGCCGCTGATAGCAGCTGTCAGCGGCTACGCCGTGGCTGGAGGGCTGGAGCTGGCTCTTCTGGCGGATCTGAGAGTGGTGGAGGAGAGCGCCGTCATGGGGGTGTTCTGCCGCAGGTTTGGTACGTCTGACACCTCATGCTCCTGTTGTCTTTACTACTGTACAATGCTATACTGTTTACTCCTTCTTTGTTTAAAAATGGTACTTCAATACTGGAAGTTTGCTTTACCTTTTATTATTCAAGGTAGTTTCACTGAGGGCATCAGTGAATTCTCTCCTCTTTTAGAAACTGCTCACAGTGACACAGTTACACACATCCATACCTAGAAGCTGCCCAATATAACCACAGTCTGATCCGCTGGCCACTGAGCACCTACAATGGATCCATTGGGGTTTTAGGGCCTAGAGCAACTCAGGTGGTAATGAAGGACATGCCACCACTCACTTGTTCACTTTCTTCACCCCAGGATTATCCTGCTGGTCCAGAGATTGAACCAGCGTCCCCAGGTCACAAGCTTGCTTCAGTGAGACTCTATAAATAAATTTTCTCCTCTACTGCTAGAGGCTCTTCTTCCACTACTAGCGTTACTATTTTTAGTGTCTTAGCTTGTGTTTCAGAAGAAATTACTCCTTAAAGTTTATCTAATGCTGTTACTGATAGTATTGATACTGTGACAACTAATAAACAGTGCTACTATGACAAAACCACCAGTTAAAACAACCACTGCTGATGCTTAATGTAGATCTTTCTTACCCCTGCAACTGTCAGTAGTAGTAGTAGCAGTGATAGCTCTTTGCACTTGAGTAGCTTTCTACAGCTGCTTGAAACACTTCACTAGTAGTAGTATTACTTAGTAGTAGTATACTATAGTAGTATAGCTTCTGTCAGCATTCATACTGCGGCTTCTAGCTCAAGATACTTTGTCGGGTTGGTTCCCCTTCATGGCTAAAGTGAAAGAAGTTTCTGTGCTAGAGGGGTGTCTCTGGGGACTTGTATCTTAGAGAAAAATATATATTGGAATTTATACACATAATGAGGCATCGTTGTAGCTGGGAGAGCGTAACACATTGAACACGGTGCGCACCTTCAGATTCACGCTGTGTAGAAGTAAATGCTTCGTCATGTTGGAGCTACTTCCTCCCTTGCACCAAATGTCTTTACTGCAGGTGTTGCATTTTGCTGTTTCTTTCTCTTTTTTTAGTAAAGCTATCCCAAACCTTTGAGTGTTCACTGCCATAGTCCAGTAATGTAGACAGAAGTCTTCTCATAGGCTTTGTTGACATACTGCGTAACAAATGATGTGACATAAGGTCCATGTACCAAGTCCTGGCAGATAACTGCAACTTTTATGGACTGTAAAATTCTCCCTGCATTTCAATCAGGAGCGCTATTGAAATATGCAGAATCGAATCCATGGCTCTTGGAAATTTGGGACTGGATCCAACCATTTCTCGATACCCAACCCTAGTACTTTGACTACTTCTTTTTTATGTTTTTCTGCTAGTTCTACTTTTCATACTAGTGCATCTAACGGGTGTATTGTATTTCTCTTTTCCTGCTACTGTTAATAATACTAATACAATCCTATCAATGCTGGCAGTAGTAATGGGAATGGTTCTGCTGGTGTAGTTGAAGAGCCAGGGGCCTTATTTTCAGCAGACTGCCTCTCTTCCTCTTTATCCTCTGTTTTGCTGTTCTTTCTTTCTGTCCATGAAAGTATCAGTGTGTTTGTCTTTGCATCCAAGCATACATCATCTGTCTCCTAATGCCAGGAAGTCGACGCTGTTTCTATTTTTCAACTTTGTTACTCTGTCCTCTGTTATCACCCCTGTCTCGTCTTGTTTGTGTGCGAGGATGGAGTCATAGTGCGATAACACCAGTGACCGTGACCTTTTGGCATCACAGCTAGAGTCTGCTGGGCAGTCTTGATAAGTAGCAGAGGAAGCAACCGACTGCCAGGTTTCCACTGCAGGGCCAAACAGGGCTTACATATTATTTATGTCACACAATTTCCTCATAAACAACATTTTCCTTTCTCTGCGTCTCGTAGCTTACTGGCACTATTTGCCCGCTGACTCGGCTATAGTTTTAAAAGAACAAGTAGTACTTTGGATCTTCTGCTGTAAACACTTTAAGCTAATCCTGATCCCAGCAAGTCATAGTTGGCTTCACTATGTAAAAGTGGCTCGTGTTGGACCATGCAGCATCCCTCATATCGCTGTCATTGCTTTAGCCATGCTGCTAGAGGGTTTAAAATACGACCATGGTGTTTATAAATACAACTGTTGTACTATAATTTACTGGCAGTACTAGATTTAGAGTGTAAACATGCAGGGCTTATCTTCGCAGGCCTGTAATTTAACAGGAGAGCATCCTGGCAGTGCCGTTGTCTTTCTGTCCATCCTCCCAGACTATGTGGTGGCAAGTCTTCTGTGCCAGGCCACACTCCAGCCTCTCTGCAGTGTAACTTTTCAGTTGAAGAGCCATTTTACCATCATCATTGTAGAGACTTATTTCAAAATTAATTTAATGTTGAAGCTTTGTAGACGTAAACTTATGTAGATGTCAACCCATCATCACGTGACAAAGAACTTAGTGCTTTATTATCACTACTGTTAAAATTGTCCAGGACTATTATGGCATCTTTATTTTGATAGCTGATAGCTAGATTCTGATAGATGAACATATTGGTTTAATAATGTAAAACCAGTAGATTATAATACTCAGTGTTAATGGGGAAAGGGGGAACAAACCTTCACTAAAACTACATCAAAATATGTTAATTATTTAAATCCATTCAATTAGTTGATCGCCAGGGCTGGCTATTGAACTTCACTTGAACCATTTTTGGTAACTTACTTACTAAAAGACGTTGCTCTGACTATCAAAAATTGTCAGGTACTGAAAACTGGCATCAGATGTCTTTTCACATTAACATTTACTTTTTTGCAGACAATCAGTCATTTAAAAACTGAAGTTTTCCTAATTGCATATGTCCTCTGCTTGTCGTTGATTTGTGCAATTACAGTCTCTGTCAAAAAATGCTTACCAAAAGTTGAAACATTCACTTAAGTGTTAAAAATACACATGTGAGTTAGAGACCACACTTGCCACTGTTACTTCTGTGTGTTACCTGCTCTTAACATTCAAGTCAACATCTGGTCAGAAACTAAGAGAGGATTGAAGGTGCAGGTACAGAAAAGGGGAGACATGGGAGAAGACATAAAATGCCAGGGTTATAATTTCAACGATAGATTATCAGTGCAACTCTGGACATAAACTGACTTCTTTCACTAGATTCACAAATGTCAGTCTGAGCTCTGCATGTCCCATTAGGGATGAAATTAATCCAGCGCCTGCACTCATATTTCTTTCATCAGTTCCAAACTATGTTTGGGAGGCAGAAATGAGCATTACTGTGGTTTTGACACATTAAGTTGCACATTTCCCACCAGTAATTAATTCCCAGCCTCTTGATTGCCTCACATCTTCAAGGCTTGTTTGTCAACACATTTGATTCGTTTCCCCCGGCTAAGTTGAAACCACTGCGGTTTTTCACTCAGATGTGCGTTTAGCAGAGTGATTATTACTTTGACTGCTGGTTTTCAGCATTTTCATACCCATGCTCAGCTTTACCAGCGTCTTCACATCAAGCCTGTAGTTAATGTAGTTTAAATCTTGGTGTGGGTGAAAGAACCTTTGCAAGATTTAATGGGGCTGCATTCCAGAATGAGACTTTTCTCATAAGACCTTAACTTTAGAAAAACAGACTTTACACTGCAAACAGATACAGCAGTGTGTGTTTAATCTTGCTTTATTTTCCCAACATTAAACAATTGAAAACCAAATTTCCCTACCAATTTACATCAAAAGTAGTGCTGGTATGTGGACGCACAGTTTATTTAAAGATCCTGTGTTTCTTACCGATTATTTCCTTTTAATGGTTGAATTCTGTAACCGTTTTGGGGTCGGGCACAGATGGCAGCAGCCGGAGGGAATCCCTGGTGGCTTTGGAGCCGAAAAACCCTCAGAGGCTCCCTGCACCGCTCTGATGTGGGCCAATGGCAACCATAAGGATCTGACAGCTTTCTGGCACATGATTGGCTGCCGAACCTGTGGCTTCCTGTCTGGGGCCCCTCTGCCCCGCCAAGGAGGAAATGAGAAGGAGGAGATGGTTGCGTCACAGGAGTCTGGTATTAGTGTCTGCTGCTCGTTGAATTTTGAGAGAACCTGAATGAAAAACCAACGTGCTTACCTAATTCCCCGGTGTTATTTTGGTTCCTTAACCCAGAGGAACATCACAAAGCAAAGAGGGGGAAAAAAGCTGGCACAGGAAAAGGAAACTTAAAATAGTTCAGAAATACTTCATTCAAGGATTTTTCTTTAAATGGGGATGCTAAATCAGGAAAGCATGGAGGTTGCTCAGGATTGTTAGGATAGTACTCCTCTGATTTTTTTCCTGTTTTGAAATAGAGAACGCTAAATGAAGATGGTGTCTCCTCCCTCTCTCCTCTTCCCATTTTTAAAGTCCTGTCTCATACCTGGACAAGGGACAGATAAAGAGCGCCAAAGAGGAAGAAGCCACGTGTTGAATCAAAGTCAAACCTCAGTCCAAAGCTGACATAACATTGGCCAACTCAAACACCCGCTCAGTGAGTTTGAAACTGAGTAACATAGTTCAGTGATTACATCATCTCGCCTAAAAACCAGCACTGCTTTTGAAACTTTTCCATAAAGAGCGAATGGACAGATCAGTTGTGTGTAGGCACTTAAGTGGATAAATTGAAGACAAAATATAGGAATCATTTTGGCTTCATATTAATCTAAAACAAATCATGACAACTCGTGTCTTTTTTAATCATTTAAAACCTTGTACCTCAAATTTAGTGACTTTGGGGCACATAGGCTTCCTGATAAGATCTGATCATTTTTAAATGTGATGTTCTTTCTCATGAGGTGCTACACGTGCATTTTCATGGTTTAAGGCCCTTTTTATAGCCTTGGCAGTCTCTCATAATGATGCTCTGTAAACTAAAGAATAGCCCTGGTATTAACTCAGTGGGCTTAATACATGAAATCAAGTTAATTCAGTGACACACCTCTTTGACTCAGCCCAATGGGAGCTATATTCCTTGATTCCCAGTGAGTATTTCAAAGTGAGCCTCCGATTGAAGGCCTGCTCTTTTTCCTCTGCCCATTTAGTCTGGTGTTGTCCGGAAATGGTTAATCCACATCAAACCTAATCGCATTACCCTCATGGGAGGCCATTGTAGTGTGTTTTACTTTGATGTGGTGAGAACACCAGCAGTGCCAGCAGCTAACCAGGACACCTGAGTGTGTCATGTTTCACACTCTGTTCTCAGGTTATTAGCAGCTATAGATGGTGGATGCGATGTCCCGTGGAGTGTGGTCTCCTCCTGTCAGTCTTGGTACCAATATAAGGTACAAAAATAATGACTTCAGTTTTGGTTGCCCTTATGTACATGGAGTTCAGAAGTGAGCTGCAGAGCAGCTGTCTTTCAGCTGGTGGAGATTCGGACATTTCAGCCGGGTGAATACTAGCTGACAAGTGGATTTGAACCAAGCTCTGTTTTTTGTGATTACTTATAATAATATAGCAAAAATATGTACAGATGTAAACAGATGTAATCTGCAGCATTTGCTGTTTCAGGTAAAACTGTAATACACATAGAGTGACCTCTTTATAAATGGTAATTTGTATGCTTTTGTTACCAAAGTTAAATGAACCACTGCTAACATATAAAAAATCCATAATTGGTTAAAAAACCATAGTGGCTTTAAAAAAAAGTCAGTTTGCAATGTAGTTAACTGTTTTTTCAGCCCATCCGAAAGCACCCGCATCATTAGTCAACATTCTGAAACATCAGTACAAGTTACAGCAGTTAAGAACTTTGTATCAAGACTACATTTCTAAAGCACTTCTTTGGAAAAAAAATATATTTTACAAAAATTATTCAAAAAAAAAAGTTGTGCTGAAAATATTTACTGAAATACAGTTTTAGATTGTCTTTTCAGCAAATGAATGCTGATTGAGGATCTGAAAACCCATATCCCTAATTTTCTAAATGTAACCGTCTGTGATGACTCAAATAGGAATCGGGAAGAGCTGCGCTGTTCTGTTATCACGGGCCAACACATTATATCCAACTCTGTAGCAATTAGATAAAATACAAGGTTTTTTCTTTCCTCCAGATGTCTCCTAAATGTCAGACAGATAAGCTGTGATGGTCCTATGATGCAGAGAGAGAACCACCTCTTATATGTAGTTATTAAACAATAGGCTTTACTGACTTAAAGGGATTTTTACCACTAGAAAGATGGGCTTCTCATAAAATTGGGCTGTGTATGCAGTAGAAAGGTGCAAATATTTTTTTAATTGATGCTACATGACCAGATAAAAAAGAAAAAGGGCTGTGGTGTTCCCTTTTGCTAGAGTCAACAACCACAATGCACAGTACCTGTTGCTTTCCAAGGCCACTCTTAGTCCTAAACTTCCCCAGGTCCTACAAATAGCTGGTCAGAGCTACTAACGTTAGGCTAAACTCAGATAGCACCACCTTAGTTTAAAATCTGGGGCAGTGTATACACTAAGGTAAGGTCTTGAAAATGGGTATTGTATGTTTTCATACTGTAACACTCCCGTGCTAGTAACAAAACGCTGACTTTGGTTGTTTTTGCCAGTTTCTTTTCAGGAACTACGTCTAAAGCACTCTCCTGTTCATATGTGGCCCAAATTGGTGTGATGCACCATAATTCATTTGCACTGTATTCTGGCTCATAGAAAGCCTAGTTCACATTACACGATTTTAAGCCCGATTTGCCGGTCAGAGAGCTCCGTGACCGTTGGGCTGTGATCATGGGTAAATTAGTGATCGATCGGCAGTCACCAGTCGTTATGTGTGAACTATTCAAGGACACGTCAAAACGGCTCCCCGACACATTTTTGATACATCGCAGACGTCTGCCAGATATCTAGCATGCCAAATATCTGGAGGAGTCGCCCGACTCGATATCCACATCCAGCCAATGAGAGCAGGCTGCTGGCAGAACACGCAGCTACTTTTTCACTGCAAAACACTTTTAACTCACCTCCAGCTCTCTCTGTAGTTCAGACAATCCCTGCTACCTGCGTGTGCTAGTCCATTCTTTCACCCATATTCTTTGTCTTTATAATTGGTATCTTTATAATAACAAACAACAGCTGTTTCATGTGTAGGTAGGTGTCATTTCACATTTCACGTGTGTTTTCTTGACAAAATGTGGCTTGGAGACCAGCGTCGGGTGACAAAGTCCTTGTCAGCTCGTGTAGCGTGAACAACACGGCAACGCTGAAAGTCGTGTAGTCTGCACGGGCCTTAAGTTGCTGATTTGCTGATTCCAGCATTACAGTATTAAAATTGGTTTCTTCCATATCTACAGGAATATTACCTTCTACCAATGGTACCACACCAAAGGCATGTGTCTTAACAATGGGCTTATCTGCTTTAAACAAGAAGGCTGAGCACTCTTTCCTAAATGATCAGCTCATTTTTGAAGACCAATGATGACAAATCCACACTTTGGTTTTGCAGACACTGACTCATTATCTTGTGTCAGGATCACTGGCAAGCATTTCCTCTATGAAACTTGGAATAAGGGATCAGAGGCCACCGCTGTCCGCCCCAGCCATCAGCCAACCTCCTTTCAAGCCAAACATGCCTTTTGATTTAAAACTACTTCAAGGAGGTGCTTCCAACCTCTCCGCTCCCATTCATGTGTGACAAAGCGCAGGTCTGTGTAAATTCCCTCAAACAGGATACATCAGAGACGGGACTATCAGACAGAGAGAGGAGAGTGAGGGTTGGAGGTGCTGGAGACGAGTGCAGTGGATAAGAAAGGAGATTCTTCCGGTTGCTGATAGCGATGGTGCCAACAGCAGCAGCAAAGACAGACTGGAGGTCAACCTGGCTCTTTATCTGTCCTTCTTAGAGTCACTCTCTGTCTTCCTCTACCTCTTCCTACCACTGCATGCCTCTCACTGTTTTCTAGCTGGCGTCCTGGCTCTCTTTCATTTCTTTCTCTTCCTCTTTCTGTCTTTTGCTGTCAAAACTTATGGTTCTGGACACAAAATAGAGAAACTCTTTGCTCTAATCGATCTTATGTCACTGAGGACTAGAGCTTTTTCCTAACAATGTACCACAGAGAGTACTTCTGCAGTTACCAGTGGGTATGTGGAAATACTGTAGAGCAGCTCAATACATTTAAAATTTAAGAAGAAAAAAATAAGATATTAATTCAGCTGTAACATCTGAACATTAGCTATTTTGAGTGTGTAAGTGTGTTCACACTGACAGTTGTGGCAAAATGCAGTGCACAGATGGTGGACTGATAACAGTCAAAAAGTTGAGTGTGGAACGCCAAAAAAAACCAAACCCTACACAAGTAAGTAAATAGTGTACACAGTATACTATGTAAAATTTAGACACAGCACAGGCGTTGCGATTGACAGTGTAAGCAAGCAAGCAGGGCAGTCTAAACTGCTAAAAACAATGAAAAAAATGGTTGAAATAATAAGCTGAAAGTAAGACTGTTGAAATAGTTAAAAGTACTGGATAAATGGTAGAATGGAAAGTAGTGGTTAATGGTAGTAATTGCGAAAAGTACTGGATAAATGGTAGAAATAGCTCAAAGTAATGGATAAATTATTGCAGCGTCCAGCCTCCAAATTTTATCAGACTGACCTAAACATTGACAGAAAATTTGTATGATTTTTTCCTTTTAATACATCCACTTTTATATTATCGATCGTGTTAAATGTGAGTTTAAAATCAATTTAAATGAACACATCTGGAAAATGATGGTTGTTGCTGATTGGTCAGTTCATCTGATAGGGCATGCGTGTACACCAGACATCAAAAGTATGGTACCAGTGGACTACAGAACGGTATGTGTGCAGGCTGTACAGAAATACTTGTACAGGAATGCCCTTACATGTAAGTGTGTGTAGTTCCACAAAGTGAAACCTTGGCTAAAACACTCTCAGTTGTTGTCTGAGAGTCAATATTGAAAAGACCTTGAACCTCATACACACACACCTAGAAACACACCTGCGCTTCAAGGATCTGTGCTATACATATAATTAAAGCAAAAGGAATTCAGGCATCATTTATGTTGCATTTCATCGGCTCAGGGTGCTCAGACGTGCACTCTGTAATTTACATTTCAGGAGAATACATTCCTGTAATTGGGGCTGACTGAAAAATTGAGTGAAATCTAGTATTTGCAGACAGTGTAACACCCTCCAACCCCTACCTAAACACAGTCTTCTGCCTGTCAGAGTGCCGTATGTGCTGACTGTCTGAACCTAAACCAGGCCCCTGGATTGGTCGCACGTGTATTAACACTGGTATTCCATGTATTCCCATTTAATTTATTTGAACGACATGAAGGAGAGAGTAGTTTGCGGAGTATAAATCGAATCCCAGTATTTCCACAGCTCCCTACAGAATGAGAGAGGGGGGAGGAAAAAAAACAGAAAGCTAGCATGATGATTTGGGGTTATGAAAACATGTCCGACACATGTGCTCTCAATAAGGGGCAGTCAAATAGAATCAGCGACTTGGAGGAATTAGGGAGTCAGGATTGTGGCGTGGAACTTGGGAGCGCGCAACGGTAGAAAGTATGCCAGTTGCAGCTGGTGCTCTTTAGAAATTAGGACAGATGCCAGATGCTTACTGTACCTTGCAATGTTCTCTCTCTCGCCTCTTCTCTCTCTCTTTCTCCCTTCCCTCCCTGTTTCTCTATGGTAGACTCAGTAATAATGCAAATGCGTCCAGTGAGACTGAGAGTAAGGAGGAGTTTGAGTGTTCACATATTGACAAAAAGAAAACAGTTACAGTTAAGGAGTAAAATTGTTTCAGAACTTTTTCCCCTGACAGCTGTAACCCAGATTAATGCCAGCGGTATATTATGTATTTTTAAGTGTTTCTTTGGCTGCTTTCACACCGCAAGGTAATATTAGAACACCCTCCCATTATTCTGGCAAAAAAATTTCACTGGCACAGGAATTTCCAAATGTGTTAGAGTAACAGTGCAGCAGGAAGGTGGACATATTTTCATATCAGTCTGTAATGTGTAAGACATGGCTGCAAATAACAGTTTCAGTTATCAATTAATGTTTCAATTTCCCCCCGGTTTTATCTGTTAGACTAAACTTTACAAAATTGAGAATTCCATACATATTTTATACTGAACATCAGACTTTCTTTCAGGAGTTCCCCTGATTGATGGAGGTACAGTGCGGCTCCCGCGTCTCATTGGTCTGTCACGAGCCCTGGACCTGATTCTGACCGGCCGGCCAATCAGCGCGCAGGAGGCTCTTGCCTATGGACTGGCTAACAGAGTTGTTCCTGATGGCCAAGGTATTGGAGTGGTGTAGATTCTGTGTTTATCAGAGCTGTGTCATGGATAGGGCTGGGGATCACACTTCAATACATCAAAAAATGCCTGGTATTAAAAATTGGCATTGCTTTGTCAGATTCTTAGGCTTGTTTACTTTTATCTCTGAATTTTCTTTTCATAGAAATCGACCAGTGTAAAAACACAAGTTACATCATTTAAAAATGACACAGCCATCAGGCTAAAACATAACTGCCCTTGCAGATCCTGCAGGAGTCAAATTTAATTTTGCTAACCAAAACATGTTGACAAGTTGGAGTTGAAGGAAACTGAAAATTCATGATGTTAATGTTGTGTTTACGGTATGCTGTAGTTAGTATTATAGGACATTTGATGGCAAACGGTATAGATGTGAAGACCAGATATGTGGGAGGCTGGAAGTCGTCCGTCTGTTGGGGGGAGTGAAAATCGTTATTCACTGTTAAGACCAGTCATGTAGACACCACAGAGAAACAGGCCTGTGGCCCATTTTCATTCAGGAAACATAGTTTTTAAGAAACTGTCTTGTAGGTAAGATCAGACAAAATCATATATAATCTAAATTTGTTCCAGTGAATCTGTTTTCTTTATTTGGCTCCAACATCGCGCTGAAGCCATAACTCAACATTAGCACTGTCCTCTCCTCACTCATTCAAGCAGCAGTCTGAGGATTTAGCTATGCACGCATTTCAACATGGCATTTCCTGTATTATATTAATGCATGAACACTCCCGTATCCTTAAATCCCAAAAAAGCCTTTCCATGTGCGAATCTCTGATTCCCTCCCCCCTCTCCTTAGAAGATGACTAGCTTAATTCTTTTAGGAAGTTCCTCTTCCCACAGTCAAACCTCGGCCTAATTAGCCTCTCTGAGGGATGATCACTTAGCGCGGGTTTAACATCAGAGGGAAGTGAAGAAGTAGCAGCTCACCGACAAATATACACACACAGGGCATCAAAGCGTGGCATCACAAGGCATAGTTTTTTCCATAGGACTGATCTGGATGTGGTCCAGTGCTTTTATGTGGGCAAGGAGGCAGAGTGGCATGAGTAAATCTCACAGAGAGCAGGGGAATGCAGCGTGAATGGGCTGGTGATTTTGGTCTTTATAATATGAGAAAGGGTTATTAACATATGCATTTCGTATGTTATAAATGGCCACATTTCCTATTGCATGCATAATATTTGCATATGTCACTGCATTGGACTGACTTCTCGCTGCATCCACAGCTTTACAGGCAGCACTGGAGTTAGCGGATCAGATCAGCTCCTTCCCTCAGCAGTGCCTGCGTGCCGATCGCTCCTCTGCCATGCACAGCTGCTACGACGCTCCCTCCTTCACACAGGTACACCTGATGCAGGAACTTTACACTATCATAACTCATCTATAATACCAACATGTCACATTCATATGACATACATACAACAGTATCCAAAATCCACAAGCAATGTTTATGTCTATAAAGCATTTTCAGCTTGAAAGATCGTTTGTGGTTTGTGGTATATTGTCACATACTGTTGGTAACCCAAACTGTTTTTTGTTGTTTTTTTTCTAATTTCTGTTTATTTTTCAAAGTTGGTAACAATTACTAAAAAGGTCTTGTACACAATAAAGTTTTATAGACAGCTGTGTCAGTTTAAACGGCTTTGAAAGAACCAAAACTTGCACACACTGTTGTTGATTTTTAAATGAAATGAAGTGAATGCATTTAGCAATGTTGTGCAGGATTCTTTTTGGTCTTTTAGTTTTTTTAGAGTTATTATTTCTTCTCTGAAGTTTAATCTGTTCATGATATTTGCCCTCTCAAGTTTCCACCATGTTGAGTTCATGAACTAAAATCCTTCTGATATAAAAAAAAGTCATTTTAATTGGTTTAATCTGTCTTCCTGCATCCAGGCCATGCAGTATGAGATCGACCATGGAATTCCTGTCATCCAATCAGAAGCTGTCGCCGGGGCTACCAGGTTCACTGCCGGAGCAGGAAGAGGAGGAGAATTCTCCAAGCATTTATTTTGCAGGAGCCTTTGTGAAGTGTGATTTTCAGGTGATCTAACACATCTTGCTGCATCCATGTTTGAGGTTCACTGCTGTAAGACCACAGACTGAAGACAACATGCAGTTGAACTCTGCAACTTCAATCACACTGAACAAACCTGATCAATTTGTGTTTTAAATAATGTTTGATGCATCCAATTTTGTATTATGAGAATGCTAGCTCATTACCTCGCCAATGATATTAGCTAGCTTTCTAAGCATGACTTCCTAAAATTCAGAAGTTAGTTATTAGTGAATGGCCTGGGGAAACCTTTTCAAATCAGAGTATACAGAAGAACGTTAGCAGAAGCACACTGAATGGGCCGAAAGAGAGAGAGGGAAACTTTTGGGGAAACATTTCTTTGCTGGTTGTGTGGTTAATTAAGTCATTTATTGTGGTTAAGTTTCATTTATTGGTAGTTATTTTGCACACATCTTACCTGATAGTTGGGTACTACACGGTTCCTATGGTTTTTCATTATCTTCAGGAAAGTGATCACTGTAAACGCGGAGTTGACTCAATGCTGCACGTCGCGTGTTTATGTCTAGATTCAGTGCAACGAGACACAGTTGTCTAACCCCAACATCATTCAAAGGTATATGGTCTAAAGTCTAAATGGTGACCAGGACATGTCTTTGTTTGAACAGCCCTGAAAAACACAAGCACGTTTTATCTTTTAAATCTTTGGAAAAGTGAAGCACTTTCTAAACCAAACAGCTGATCTGCGGCGTAAAACAGTGAGCAGCCAAGTAACATTTTGCGGAAGTTCTATGGTTAAGAAAATTTAGTTTTAAAGGAAATATCTGTCTGACGGCAAGGTAAGGCACTGAAAATATTAAACACATAGCACACTTAGTACACTTGCACTATTTTCTGTGGGCCTTATTTAAGGTTTTGCAGCTGACCCTATCCACATCAGTACATTGCTTTGCTTCTGTGCCGGTACAACTCTGCTTCGCCAAAACTGATGACGCGCTGACCATCTTCAAATACAGTTGATTCACAGAGTATGGATTTACCTCATACAGTCCCACTTTAAAAACATTTTAAAAAAACAAACTATCCCTTTAATTTTTTTGATGCAAAACACACAAGCATCTATCTATGTCATCACCAAAAACAGGTTTAACCCAAGCTAATTAAAGCACTGTAATTGGTCATTTGAGTATGAACTTTTTGTAAGTATTCATGTTGTTTAAAGAAATGGCCTTGCACCTATATTAGACTTTATTTTCTACAAAGCAAATCATTGAGTTATCTTTATGTGCTGGGCGATGCAGAGCTATAAGGAGGGCTGTGACCACAAAAGTAATCCAACACAAAGACTAAAAAGGCATCAAAAGCACGAAACCTGCAGCAGCTCACCATTGTTCCTTTGATTTAGAGTGAAAAACAGTTGATTACTGGGATAAGACATGTGTCGCGTACGTGTGTGTGCGTGTGTGTTTGAGACGTAGTAACCATAGAAATATACTATAATTATTGCAGAAGATTCAGCACTTCTAGTCAGATATATGCCAGGTGTAAGCATTCCTATGGGTTTGGAGCATACTTCCCCTTCATTTTGCGTGCTGGGGAGGTGTATGTGTGTTAGCGCATAACACACATGCAAGGTTCTTTCTGTGCATGAACTCTTTCGTGACCTTTCTAATGCTCTTTAATAAAAAAGTCTCGCAGGAAGACTGAAGATGAACTTAAACCAAGATGTGTGTGTGTGTGTGACAAAAAGAGATAGATGCAGACAGACAAAGACCTCATTAGGTCTAGGAGGTGTCCTGTCTAGACAGTGTGATGACAGGACACAGAACCTCTGTTTAATGTTTCCTCCTCCTCCCTCTGCTTCCAATTCACCCAGCATACACACACACACACACACACATCACCTGTTCTGCCTCCGGGGATACGCACACATGGTTGCTTAATGTCAAGTAAAATGTTAAGGACATATAGAAGTATTTCAGTGCTTTTGTCAGTCATTGTCAGCCTACAGTGTGCAGCTTGTTTATCTCAGGATTGTCGCAGTAGCACTGGAAAGCACCAAGGAAGAAGAAGTTTTTTGTGGCGGCTTGTGTTTATTTAATATGAATGACACATGTCCAATGTTAATTTCCCATGAAGGGTTTAAAACATAGGTTCCAAAATGTCCCTGAATCTGGAGGAAACTTACCATTCACTGGGTCGTTACGGTGAAAGAAGTACATTTTATTTGTTTCTCAAACTCGCATTAACCACAAAGTCTGTGTTATGAAACAGGAATAAGCTCTCGTTTAAGAAAATGGGAGTTTTGAGTCCAAGTAAAACAAAAAATAAAAACTCTGATAAATGACTTTCTTGAGAGCACTGGTTCTCCATCAGCCCTGCATGGTCTTTTCAGCCCTGGTTTTGTTATTTTAGAGTTTGATTAGTTGGTGTCTGCTCACACACATTTTTACACACATCATTTTTATTTTTTTCATTTCAAACACATTTGAAGTCTTTGCATGTTATTTTCTTACTGTATTGACAGGATTTTTGCTTGGTAGACAGGAGAGACATTTCATTTTCAAATCTTAAAATCTTATGGTGTGCCCTACAAAATCGTTGTCAGTAATATTAAATAAAAGTCTACAAATGTTTTAATGAATGGGAAGTAGCGCGCAAGAACGTCAGCATGGTCCTTTTTGACATGTAAATGTAAGTAAAAGTGAAGTAATGTAAAGTAAAAATCTGACATTAGTTTTACATAGCTGTGTGTGTGTGTGTGTGTGTGTTCTGGTGGTGGTATGTGCAGCTTTGATGCAGGTTCTCACTCTTCACATGCAGATAAGATAGGCTCTGGCAGCAGCAGTAGCAGAGAGACAGAGATATAGACACCTTTGGGCCTTATCACCAGGGGCATCACAGTCTGAGAGGACCATGAAGACATAACACAGGTTAGGGTGAAAGGAATGATGGGAGTAAGAGAAGGAAATAGGGATTTTGAAGAATTCTTTATTTGTTCAGATGAATGTTTTTGAGACATATTCAGCTTGCATAGCTATTATTTTCTTTCTGCTATTTATATGATTATAGACCTGCAGTATAGCATGGCATTTTGCAACAGGCATTTTAGTATTTGGTGCGACTTGTTCACTTAACAAGGGCGGTGGCTTGAAAGTGCAGCCCAATCATGCAGCTGGTTTGCATTTTAAATGTTTAAAAGTTATACAATTACTAGGAATACTTGAGACCATTTTTTTCTATTGTGTTTAAAGGACGTGAGACCACTTCTCCTCTGTAGGCTCTGTGCCTCATTGCTTGCTGTTTCCCACTCCATCGTCAGGGGTCGTGCCTCAACTGGGCAACATTTACTCTGCCTAAACAGAGTAGACACACACCTTGGTTCTGGAAGTGTAAAGATGTAAGCCATGCTTCATTATAGCAGATTTGACAGTTTCATTAAAGTGCTGACACGTTCAGATTCGAGGAGCAAATTATTGGAGACTTTAAGATTACTCTGCACAAGCCTGCTGCACTAAACTAAAATGCAGCTGGCCGGTCTGACGTTATACCCCAAATACTAATAACATGCAAAAGTTAAACAAAATTATCAATAACCAAGCTCATGGTGAAGTCATATTACAGAGACTACAATAATTTAACAAGGACATTATGAGCAAATGCAAGGTCGACGTTTTCATTAGAAAAGACGGGCTGTTATTCTGCAGCGAACAAAATATGGAAATATGATGTTAGAGTTGTCCTTGTAGCTGAAGAGCTCCACCTCTGGCTGAGTGCGCACGGAGTGGGCGGTTTTATAACACACACACACACACAGACGCACCCACGTTCGTACACGCGCGCGCACGCATATTATGTACTGCAACCTGCGGATTCCTGTTAAACTCTCATACACAGCCTTTAGGACTAGGTGGCCGACACTGAGACTACTTTAACTGTTAAAGTGCGGCTTTTGTCTGTGCGTAACGTTGGGAAATCTTATTCTGGAGGTCAAACATATCTACTTAAGTAAAATGGCTTCTTTCAGAGGACTTGTTATTCTTATATTGGTGAACCTCGTATCAAACTGTGTCTTCTGACCGACTTACCGGAGCGCTCAGAATAAAGTTTCACATGGTGCACTTTATCCTGAAGCAGCACAGCGCGCTACGGGAATCAGAAATGAAAGCAGGACTAACACTATTTTGCGCATTTCTCTTTAGAAAGTATTTTAAATGGCTTGATACACGAGTCTTTTCTCGCTTTTGATCTGCGGCTGCGACAGATAACAGCGCGCTCGGACGGACTTTGGTTGTTACCATTACGCGCATTTTACATTTGGATAGGCGACTAAAGCTCCAAGCCAGACACACTTGGGACTCCTGAGAGCACAGCGGGACAACACCATGACCAGCTGCTGGCTTGCCTTGATCGGATTGTGGTGGAGCGCTTATTATTGCACGTTCCTGGTCGCGGACAGTAATTATTCACTGGATGGAAACAACGAAGTGCACCCGGGTTTCATCCACCGGCGGCTGCGGACGCACGAGAAGCGGGAGATGCAGAAGGAGATCCTGTCCATCCTCGGGCTGCCGCACAGACCGAGGCCGCATCTGTCACACGGGAAGTACAACTCCGCTCCACTTTTCATGTTGGACTTGTACAACACCATATCTAGCGAGGAGAAAAGCCAAGTGGAAAGCATGCTGGACCGATATCAGACCATGCGGACGACCCATAACCCTCTTCTGACCACATATCAAGAAACTGCCTTTCTAAATGACGCAGATATGGTGATGAGCTTCGTTAATCTAGGTAAGTTACTAGAAATTATTTTTATTTTAGCCGTGATTGTTTGTGCGTAATTGCGCGTTTGTGAGATGCTTTGTAGGAACATTATGAAAATCTCACTTTGCGAGATTGAATTAAGGGTGAACAGGTGTTTGGCAAGCAAGGTTGAAGCGAGAGTCGATGGGGAGAATCTTGTACAACAAACTAATGACAAGCATATGCTTTTTTTTTAAAAATAACGCATGAATTAGGTCTCCTGCTCTTCTTAAAATATATGTTTTGTTTTTTCACATTGGACGTTATGTTGAAGACACCCGGAGCTCACAGTTGACCCACAAGTGGGTGGGTCAACACTAGAAGGACACTAGATAGACACACCATTACGCACATTTAATAATGGATCATGAACTTGCTCCCGCATCTCCACTGTGGGTTAGAAAAACTGATGAGGTATGTATTCTTTCGCAGTAATTTATTGTTTCACATCCTCTCTCCGGGTAGATTGGCCCTCCTCGGCTCATTTATAGGACCGAAATTCTGTGGTCACTCTTGCTGTGCAATCTACTCCATGATTTATGTCTTCGCGGGAAAAATAGACCCGGTATCCTCAGTAAACCATCAACCACCACCGCTGGTATTTGTATATAAAGGGCTATTCCTGCCGTTGACCTCCAGCACAGCGAGTTGCGGTTTCTGTGCGTAAATTGCGTCGCATTGTTTGTGTTACCCAAGCAGATTGGTCTTTAATTAGCTCCAGTGCAGATTAAGAGGGACACTTTAATCATAACGAGTTGGAGCATAAAACCCCAAAGGCCTTCCTTCCATTAGCAGCTCCAGTGTTTACTGAGAGACTCTAAACAGAGCGCCTGAAGATAAACAGAGGCGCTGTCAAGAGTCAGACGCTGCTGGACAAGGAGGCTTAAATCCAGATTGATTGTCATTCTACTTGTGAAGTAAGGGCATTGTCATGATCAAGCCATGAGAACAGTGGGAAGTATCACTACTGAAGAATGTAGTCTCATTTTTTCCCCTTAGCTTCTTTAGAAACAGGAAGCCCTTGAGTTATTGTATACCTCACCTTTATAAGCCATTTAATAGCCACTTAGAACCACACATAAAGAAGAGAATTAGGATTGGCAAAGCAAATGTTCCTCTACTTATTGGTCCCGTGAGTATTGGTATTGCAACGTGTAGGATGAAAACCAGATATTCAGACAGAACGAGGCCGTCCTTTTGGTCTCAAATATCGCACCCCCTCTGTTGGCTTCTGTGTGGGAGTGTGGTGGTGGCTGCGTGGTGTTTGTGTGTCTGTGGTTTTGGTGTTCCTGTGCTGTGTCAGTTTGGGTTTATACTCCTGTGTTGTTGCACATCTGGCTCTCCACTTTGATTAATCGCGTCCTGTGCATCTTTTGACGATTCCCTCAGATTTCTGCGGTGACTGGGGGATTAGGTTGCCATCTCCTCCAGCCGTACACAGAGTCCTAACCGCCCTGGAGGAGGGACGGCTTCCTCCCCGAATGTGATTGTAATTAATGTTGGACAGGCCAAGGCTTTCCATCTGCTTTGCAAATAAGGCCTTGCACGACTACCGTGTGTCATCGCCATCAGATTAGTTTTTAATGTGTCTTTTTCTCGATTGGAGCGATTTGTGTGGAGCAACTTAGAAAGCTATAGTAGATACAGCCCTGAAAGTATTCTGGGTGGTCCGTCTTGTTTTAAAACCGGCCTACAAATCTGGATGTCATGTGTGGCCAAATTGAAACTAGAAATTACATTCAAGATAACTGAAAGGTAGAAAAGAGGAGAAGCCAAACAATCTGTCTGAAATGATTTGGCAAATATGGAGCAAGATTAACAAGCAGAGCCTGAAGCAGACCTGTTCATTTAAAGGCACCTTCCCCACATAATCTGTGTTTGTGAAACCAAATCAAAGAACAATGCAGTGGCTCTGTTTACACCGATGAGCTAATTTCAAACTGGATTCACCTTTTAAGATCAGCAAATCCTCCCTGCATGTAATATGTAAGAATCTTAGACTTCAGTGATCCATAGCAAATAAAGCGATGACAGTGATGAAGTTTCAGCCTGAACTGATGTCTTTCACAGCCAGCTGCGGCAGTAGCGCAGATAGAGAGCTCATTTTCGGAGGTTATTCTCGTGGGGCTCTGATAGATTTAGGAGCCGCTGCCCTTACATCCAGCCTCAAGTATGCTCCCCCCCTGCGCATGATTCATGTAGACCTCTTGTTCAGTCATCCATTCTCCCTAACTTTCATCACTTGTTCAGAATGACCCATGGAGGAAGGGGAAAAAAAGTGAAGCACGTGGTGGAAAACTTCAAATTGGAGGACAAGAAGCATATATTCCAGCTCCTTTTTCATGTTCATTCCTAGAATAGCACGTTCCTCACTGTTTGCCTTGCGGACGTCCTGCTTTCCACTGAGGTCTAGGGAAGTGACACTGTGTGCTGAATGACTCATAGTGGGTGACACGCTGCACCTCTGAACATGTCCTAATGTGCAGCAGGGTTTTCGGGTAGTGGCAACGCTCACTGTTAAAGATTCCCTGCAGAGTTTTGGACAGCCAGTAGCGCTAGGAAGCTGTTTTTCTATAAGTGGGTCCGCTTTTTGTTTATCTCATGCACGAGGACACTGTACACATTCCTTGCATCTGTTTCACTCAATTCCACTGATCAACAGGTGGCAGTAATTTGCTAAGTTCTGCAGAAATGCACCAGCAAAAGCAGGGAAGATGTTGATTTTAACAGTTGTTTGTCTTTGTCGCTTAAACAATCAATCACTTTTGAACATGAAATCAAGTGATGTTACCATTTTATTTATTAGAGGAAACAGATTAACTTACATAAAATAGACACATCAAGAAATGAATACTAGAATATGAGCAGAAAATACTGAAACGTCCCTCTGAGAAGATGCTGTGTGCTTTGTTAGGAGAAAGGGATGACCTACCCTTTTCAGATGCTGGTGTCTGGTCACAGACCTTCTATAAATCTCTCACAAGGTAATATATTGTGGAGTGAGTGGGGAGACACAGACCAATATTGGTAAGGTGCATCCCAGTGGAAGACAAATATAAGAGGTCAATGCTCACTCAATTAATGAGTGGTGACATATTGCTGAACAAATATCCGCAGCCACTGTAAGGGCTATAATAGCCGGCAGGGGGAAAATTGCTATTCCTATCAGGTTTGTTTTTTGTTGTTGAGCTGTTACCTTGTGGTTATGGGGAGTCAAGGATGCACCGAAATGGCTTCGGTTTCACAGGTCACAGAACAGGAACTCCAAATGTTGTTCCTGTGTCATCTGCATTTAACTGTGATGACTTTGCCTCACCGTTGCTCTCTGATGCCAGCCAGACAGACAGACAGGTGTGTGGAGGCCTCTCTGAGCGTGGCTTGGCTCAGAACGCAGCCAAAGCTTCCATTGCTTGTTTGCTCTCCCATCCGTTACTGTTTGTCCGCTGGGTCTTACCAGATGGAAGGGCCCTTAATAATCCAGGAAAATCCATCCAGGAGATGGAATTAGAGTTGATCTTGTTTTACTTTTTCTTTGGTTTTAAATACCCTTTCATGATTAACAGGTGAGCTTGACCCCGCCTTTCTTGTTATTGGCAGACTGTTTTTGGTTCTAAGGCCCCATTTACACATGTCATTTTATGTGTCTCACTATCGGATGAAATTCTGATGACTTTCAATGAACTTTTCTTTACACTTTACCACATACATATCTCCATTTGCCAGATCACAAATCTAATTTTGTATCTGTTTAACCTGGCTACATGCTAAAAAGTGGTTTTAATGCACCTGAATTTGTTTGTAACAGGTAAAAGTGTATGCGATTTCCATCTTTATAGACTAATTATGACTATAACTTGCCTAGATTTGTCAGCCTCTCACACCTTTCGCTCACTCATACAGATCATTCAGTGGTTGGACTGGTTAGGGATCAGAAGCACTTTATATGTGACAGGAAGAATGGTAGTGGTATAATTTTGGTGTAATTTCAGGGTCACTTCAGTTGTCGTCATCACAGGGGAGGGGGCGCTGTCAGTGGCTATTCCCACAAACTGTCTCTTTCGCGCTTCTTGGTTGCATTCACACACGGCTTTTTTGATATGAGATAACTGTCTAATCTGCCCAAGACACATAACGTGCTACATGTAAATTTGGTCTTATTGAGGAGTTTGGAATTACACATGCCTCCTGTAGCTGTAAGATGATTTTATGCTTTCATGCACGTCTCTGTCAGCATGGCTATCCTTTTTTTCTTCTTCTCTTCTCTCTTCTCTGTCTCTGCACACCCCATTGCATGGCTATAGCTGAGCTGTCACTACACCTCTTACCTAAGTCAACAGTCAAGCTTTCTACCAGCCTACCTCCCACACTTGAAAGGCAAACAAGCCAGAAGCTTTGAGAAGTGGGTTTGAAGGAGATTAGCCGGGTCCAGACAGCCCTGTGCTTATTCTGAAATGAAGTGCCCTTATTAAATGGCGGTTTTCCTTGTCTTATGATGCCTGGCTGCATTTCTCTGTGCCTAAGCCCAGGTAAGCCACTTCCTTCACAGTGAAACGTGTCCTAAAGCCCCAGCATGATCAAATAATTAGTTGGCTTCGATCAAAGAGTCAATTGTTTGATGCAGAAGGGAGCTTTGGAAAAATTTCACTAAATCGTCTTGAAACACTTCCTGCAAAGCTTCAGAGGCCAAAACAGAACACAAGACCACCCATCTCTTCACCTCAACTCGGAGCATACCGTAAACAGTATTAGCCAGAAGTGAGGAATTCAAGATATGCTGTAGCTGAATAAAGGATATTTTTCTGAGACATAAACTTGGCAGTTGAAACCTTCCTGGAGTGGTGAGAAAAATTAAATTAACAAACTGCAAACCTCTGTGTTTGTTTTCATCTGTTTACAGTATCAGATATTTCACTGCCGCTACAAGTTCACTTGTACTTGCAGTGATGTTCAAGAATGGCCCAAGATATACAAATAATTCTGCTTATTGAGTTACAGTGTTTTAGAGTGCTTCCTTTTTCTTATGTTTGGATTGTATTGGTTGTCAAACTCTTTGGCAAAACATACAGCTGCCTCAAGAAACAAACAGGGTTGATGGAGGAAACATCTCCAGTTAACTGGGTTATGTGTTTTCCAGCTTTATGTCTGTCATAAAAGAGACGAGGTGTTACACGACAACTCTATTGTCTCTGTGAGTTTTTGCTGCAGACCTTTCAGTGTGTGCATGAGTGTGTGCATGTTTTCTGATACTTTTGTCCTAAGTAGGTGGAGGAATTGACACTGCAAACTTTTTGCTGTGGGTGTATACGTATATGGAGATGTACACACACACACACTGATGGTCGACCTTAGGGTCAGCAGATAACCATTTATAAGGGAGTATTCCATTTACACTTGAAGTCATCTCTTTCACACAGCCTATTGCGTGTGCATACACACAAATCACTCCTCCACCCCCGCGCCCACCCACCCTGATGATATCTCTCCCTCTCACGCCACAACTCTCGGACCTTACAAGATGGCAGCTGAGATTGGAGCTAAGTACAGAGATTACACTTCTTTTTCTCTCTTGCTTCATTTATTCTCCCGTCCAGTCTTGTGTCTGCGTTGGACATTCCATTTCAGAGTGATGGTGGAGTGGGATGGAGGAGTGTGACGAGATAAGGACGTGAAGTGAGGCACACTCTTGGCTGGTAACGATCTACCGAATGGAGCCGATAACCCTGGCGGAACATCTGATTAGGGCCCGCTGCTCCCCATTTATCACCTCTGAGTGCAGGCATAAAGGAATTTGCTCTGTTTTGTTTGCCATGCCTCACTGTCCTCTCACACATTTGTTGTTTTCTCCAAATCTACCTGTCTTTACATGTCTCTCTGTCTCCTTCTTTGCCGTGCATATATATGTATATATGTGATATATCAGGCAAATGGCCCTTTTATTAAAGGCCGGGTAAGCAATTTGAATCTAATACATTTTTTTTGTCAAATTCGGTGAATATCTCCTCAGGGTCCACAAGCTGTGTTGTGTGTGTGTTTAAAAAAAAAGGTGTTTGCACAAAGCCCTGGCCCTGCAAATAGGAAACAAAAAAACCCAACAACACTATTCCAGCCATTCTAGAGACAATTTGTGTCAGGTAATGTTGAATGACTTGCACACAGACGTTCAGCTTACTTTTTAGTTTGCCAACACATTCTGCTGTCGTGACGTTAGCTATAGCAGCAGTAGAGTTGTGAGTATTGCTTGTCTGAAGCTGCTGTGCTGGCTCTGGGACTGTTTCGTCCTCTCAGTGTGTTAGCTTCGTAGCAGCAACTCTAGCGACAACACTAACCCACTTACTAACCCACAACATTACTTGCTGTGTCGTCGTTTGCTCTAGATCATATTATTTGTCATGTGTTAGATTTCTCCAGAATCCCTTACGCCACCTTTAAACACATTTATTATTTATAATAAATATAAATAATTAAAACATGGGTTTCCCTGGAAAAGGCTTTCAGCCCCCAAAGAAATGAATTCTCACCTGAAAAGTTTTTGATGTCTTTAGTAATTGTTGTAACTCCTTGTATCGTATAATACATGTGCATCTGAGCGTGCAGGTATGTGCTTTAAATGAGGAGACAAACAGAGTGTGTTTATTTCTACTCCAACATTGCTCTTTCCTGCTAAAAGCGCCGTAAAACTGTCAGCCTTTGTCTTGTGTTTAACTGTCTATGAGGAGGACATACAGAGAGGAGATCATTAACCAGAAATTAGTGTGTCAGCATTTGTGTGAGCCTGTTTGTATATATGAAGTTTGTATATGTGAAAGAGAGACCAAGAAGGAAACAGAGAGGCAAAGATGCAAACAAATGTGTGTCTTTGGTTGGTTCCTAAGACGCCCCCCCCCATTTCTGCGTTTCTGACTACAGATAAAACCAAATCCGTTCTGTTGAAAGTGACAAACCGCTGTCTGTGTTTGAGTTTAGGCGGATGAGATTAGGTTTGGAGTGACTGTAAGAACAAGTGCATTAACGTTTTTATGCATTGTCATTTTGATGTGAAACAGCTGGGAATCGCCACACACATCTGCTTGAACATGATTCATCTTTTGGTTTTAAAAACAATATGAATCAGGCTTAGCTGTGAATTTTAGAGATTAGTGACATAATAGTTCACACTTGCCTGTTGATATAGCAACGCAACATGTCTGGCTAGCGTGTGCAATGGAAATATTTGTCAGTGTACTTGGTTCTAGTCCGCACTCCTGACTCCATATTGTTATTTTTGGAAGATCCTGAAGTAATTTGGCATTTACTTCACTTAAATTCTGTCAAATTAGGCATATTTTTCCTTCTCTAAGGACTCGTTCATTGCCATTGTTTAAATCTGTGTGATGATACCTTTGTTGTTACATTACATGACACAGGACACTTTTCCAGCAAACACTGGTTGGTATATCTTTGGAATTTCTTGTCCATCCCGATGTTAAAAAAAAGGTTGTGAACCTGTGACCCGCTGACCTCCGAATCTGCGTGTCCTTGTATGCCCAGTAAACTCCATCCATTATCATAATGACCCCGTCGTTTGCTCTGCCGGAGAGGCTCGTTCTGGTAGTGGAGATGACCACGGCTGACGGGAGTGGCATAAATGTCACGGTAAACATTCCTGCTGTCACATTCTTCTGTGAAGCCACCGGGAAACCTGCAGGGATTTATCGCTAGTAAATAAAAAAGCAGAGGAAGAAAGAGAAAGTAGGGAAAGAAAGGAAAGAAAAAAGGCACACCCAGAGGATGCTTAAGGGGTGAGAAACTGGGACAGATGAACAGTGATTTAAAGCCTTGAGTGACCTTGAAGGAGCAAAGGAAGGAGGGGGTGAGTGTGTGTTTGTTCTGGGAGGTGCATATACACATTTATGTGTACACAAATGTCTTTCTGTTTGTATGAGTGTAACTGGAAGATATTTTATAGTCAGAACAAGTAGAAACATAATGGTAATAGTTTTTTAGCCATGCTAGCAGATTGCCGGCCAGTTTGTCCACCAGTGAAATATCTCAACAACTATTGAATGGATTGCTGTGAAATTTTGTACAGACATTTGTAATAACTTTAGTTATCCACTGACTCTTAGTCCAGCACCTCTCTCAGGTTAGAACACAAACTTGTACACAAATTCATACAGTACATATGTGACTTAGCTTGTATGTGTCTGCACTGATGTTTGGATTGTATTAGAATGTACAAGAACCAGAAGTCCCACCTCGTTATACAAAAAGTCTTCATCAAATACTGGTCTCAGAGAGAAAGCTGAACTCCTCGCATGTTCCCAGGCTGGTCGTCTCTCTGAAGAGGACGTGCCTGAAACAACAACTGTGAGTCCACAGTGAGAAAAAGGCCCCATGCGAGAGCAGATGCTGCTGACCCTCCTGAGCAAGTAGCCTCTCTTTTAACCGCACTGCCATTGACAAATTTACGAGCCCTAGGCTGACCCGCGGGCTGACTTTCCAAACATGATACTGACAGGAAGACAGTCGGGAATGGGAAGTGATGGAGGGAGGAAGAGGGAGATGAGGAAAAAGAGCACAGAGGAGGAAGAGAGGCAAGACATGTAAATGTTGTTTTTTTGTCAGCGAATAATAAACATGTAATGTTAATACACCATGGTTTAGTTAGCAAATGCAGTTTCACCAATTTTTTATCCAAGTTGAAAAAACATTTTTGACCTGCAAAATATCTTATAATTCATGATAATATATTGTCATTGCCTGCAAAAGGTGGTGGAAGACAGAGAGTTAAGGCCTCTAGGCACAGACATCATAAGAGAAAGAAAAATAGGCTAACTAAAGAAAGTACAAGGAGGTGAGAGTATTGAGAGATTATGAAACCACCAATACAGAAAATGAAGATAAAGGACAGTCATGAGAAGGAAATATGATGATTGATGGTGCTAATTGTATCTTAGTGGGTACAACAGTACACTAATGTGTCCAGAGGTTAGAAGTTTGACTCCCAATGAGGCCACCCGTCAGAAAAATGTATCCACTCCCATTGCCGTGAGGCTCTCTGGATAAAAGGATCTTATCACTAAGGATGTGCAGGGGAAACTCTGCCCAGTCCTTCCTCCTGTACAGACAGTTTCCACACCTCAGACTGCACTTTGACAGGAATGCAACACTGACATTCATCTTATGACCAATTTACAATTTAACAGTTCTTTTTAATAACGTCTCCCTCCCTCATTGTGATAGTGGTACAGAATGCCTCAGAATATCTCTTCACCCAATAATCGTGTGATCACATTCAGGTGACAAACTGAATCACAGCTGTTAACTATTGAGCACAACAGCTGTTGTTGGATCAATTCAAGGTTTGTCATCTTAACGATCCAACAAAGATTTCCATTCACACCACTTTCTCTGGAACCTGATAAAGACGGATAAAGAGTGCCTTCTGGTGAATCATGACGTCAAAAGTCCAGATTCTTTCCATAGTTACTTTGTGTGATTAAGCAGTCAGAAATATGATATTAGAAGATAATGCTGGTTTATTACAAGTTGGAGCTTACTTTTGTAGTTTAGTCCATAATTTCTAACTAGAATAATTTTGTACTCACCCAGTCAGTTTCTGAGACCAAGGAACACCACCAAAAGAAGCAAGATGGGGCAAGAAACACAAGTAGTCAGATGATAAATAAATTCCATATTAGCCAAACTTGATGAATTGTGAAATTGTTACCCAAACTGTTCAACTTTGATCCTACCACACTAAATGTAGTTTTACATGTAGTTTTCTTGCACAGTTCGGATTCATCAGCAGTATTTGGCTGCACTCACTTTCAGTTTCCAATTTCCCCCTTTAATGACTGTGGTTTTTACCTTTGTGGCAACTTTCCCCAAAAGTGTTTAGAGAACAGTTCCCACTAGGGCCCCCCATACTAAAATAACACGTAATTTTTAAAGGATGTGCATTTCTGGTTTTCAGCAAATACTCAGATAACCCAAAGAAAGCCAAAGTTCTCTACACTTTCATCTCACCAATATTGTGTTGACATTGTGGACAGATGTATTATTAGAAACATTGATTATTATTCTCCCGATTTTCCTCAAGGCCCACCTGCTTTTTGAATATCCAGGTATCTGGTTACCGTCGCTGTTTTTGGAGCTGTGCCTGTGTGTAAAACAAGCAGTAGATCTTACATGTAAGTCAGCCCAGGGGGGAGATTGAAGCTGGCCCAGACTGATTTATCAGTGGATCATATGCTCTGCCTCTAAGCCGCTGAAATGCGTTGTGGTCACCACAGACTTTCCGAAGGGAATCGCCTGACTGTCTTCATGACGGAGAGAGTGGAAGGGAAAGAAAGGCAGACAGAGAGGTGGAGATAGGGAGATATAGTAGAGAAAAGATGTGCAGAGAGGCAGAGAAGGAAGCGGGAGGGAGGTGTTCATAATGAGAGGGAGGGAATAGTGAGTACCAAACAATATCACAGAGTGAGCTGGCCTTCTACCTTGTGGCTGTGGAATGCAAAGCCACCAATATTTTGACTTCACTTTTGGAAACAGCTGCGTTTCCCTTTTTCAAAGATATTTTTTCCTTATTTATCGGATCCCTCAGGAGAGATCTATCTCCTGGCCCTGACACTGGCTTCCTCCTCTAAATCTGGGACCAGACCGGCTTAGCTCAGACACACACGTATACACACACACTCGCACACATGCACACCTGCTGCCCAAACGCAGACATTAACCACAGATCACTATAGCAGGCTTCTTTACTGCCTTTACTACCTGTACTGCTGCACGTTGATAGAGGCACGTGGACAAATAAGACACACAAAAATGTGTGCCATCAGACAACTGTGGGCACACACATTTAAACAGGCAGGGATGAAAACAACTACCAATTAAGCAACCTATATAATATAAAGACTATCAGACACAGTCTTCAGATGGTATATCAGAGTTTCCCACAAAGCCTGACAGAAACATAAAAGTGGATTCTTGACGACCATCATCCCTGTACTGGCACAGCATGAATAAAAATGAGGCCTAGATCCACAGAAATGTTTTGTTTTACTCAAAATGGACTCCCATCAGAAACCATACCAGAACATCTCTGTTCAGCAAATATTCACTTAGCGCTCGATGGTGGCGAATCTCTAAAGCAGCCGAGAGAGCCGTTTCTGAGAGGGCCTGTGGTGACGACCCAAGAGGAAAGCAGTAAGTAGCCATCCTCTGTCATATAAATCGCAGAGGAAATGGAGCCGAACATCAAGGACAGAGAATCTTGCAGAAAAAAGGAACAAGATCAGAGGTTTCTTTTTTCGATCAGACCCTCTGAATGCCATGGTCACTGATTTCCCCAATAAATAGACTTTAATGGCATCTTATAAAACTATTAGGGGTCCACCTGTTATTTTACATTTGGGGATTTCATTTTGTGACCAAGCAACAGTGAAAAATCACTTTATGTTTAAAAATCGCTTATTTGCAGCAACTTCTATTTTATAGCAGAGAATGGTAGACTGAGACAAACTCGTCTGCTGGCCACCCAAATGTTTTTCCTCTGTATCCTATGGTAACCAAAGAACAGCAAATCCTGACAATCTGACCAACTCTAAACAATGCATCTTTTAGTGTGTGGCGTAGTGCAAGATTAATGATTCTGGTTTTGGCTTGTTGTTGTTAGTCACATACATTAGACAGTGATGTGTTTGGTGTCACTGGTTTTGTTTATGACTGCAGTGTTTGGTTGTGTTTATTTTTTTTGTACGTGTCTAAATGAAGCAGCCAGTAGTATTTCTGCCAAACCTGCCCCCAAAGAGAACAAGATGTTGTAGGAGGAACTAAATGGACCAAACCCCAGCAGAAATCTTGTGCTTTTATCCAAAGAGCTCATTCAGTTGTCTAATTTTCAAAATTAAAGTGCACCTATCAATGAAGGATTGTGAAAAGTACAACCAACTAATTACATTTACTCCCCTCACAGCTATTAAGTGGCTTTTTACTGTGCGGATTTGTGCTGTATTGTGTAGTGCTCTTTCCACCGCTGAGGCTTTGAGAAGTCATCTGGCTCTTCCGTCCACAAGACCAAGTCTTGTGTGACGACTGCTGATCTAAGTTGAAGCGTAGGCCACCATTAGTCTGACCAGAGGCTGTTGTGACAGCTGCTGTACTGTAGAATTACATTTTTATTAACATCCCATAAAGTGGAAAAAAAAGATTTTCTGCGTTGTTTATTTTCCAGCTCATTTCAGTCCTGATTTCATGGAATTTCCTTATAAATGTGAAAAAGATGTTGCACCGTCTTTTGTTGACAGCTCATTGGCTCGAATTGGTGTCCAATGAAACGAACACTTGTTTTTACAAGGGGCTTTTGGGGAAATTGCAACTAGCCATTAATGTCAATGAGCTGTTCTCTGTGGCCAGTTAGACCTGCAAGTATTCAGACACAAATGCTGTATAAAGATTGATTATAGCCATGGGTGTATAGGTTGAACATGTACATGCACTCACACAGCTCCTCCCTTACACTCACACATTTTTCTTGATAATCCTGTGAGGTCCCGCATCCTTATCTCCAAACTTGGGTCTCACCAAATTTGCAAACATGTATCTGCAACTTGAGATTTTGTTATGTTTTACTAATTCAAACAAAAAACACATGCCAAATACAGTATGTGACCCAAAGCGTATACAAGAGCCCTGCAGGAATTTATCTGCAGTCTGCAAACCACCTTCTGTGAAACATGATGCTGTCAAGATGATCTGTAAGCAATCCTGGCAAAAAAATATTTTTTTGTATTAGGCCCCTGAACCTTTACTCAAACGCTGAATCTCCTAAATAAACCCAGCTAACATTGTTCAAGGCTTTAATTGAAAATATGACCTGAGACTTTCCATAACCTGAACTTCTACACATTTTTAAGGTTAGGTGGTGCCCTTTTCCATTGTTCTTTACAAACTGCGATACTTCGGAAATACAAGAGGACTATGGCCTAAAACACTGCATCAAATCACTTCTGGTTTAGCTCTGCTGTGCTTGTTGTGGACCTTATTTACCATAATCATGATCAACAGAAATCTTTACACTGCCTGTAATTTAAATCTAAGCAGAGCCAAAATTTTGTCACATCAACTTCTTTGCAAACTGTGCAGCTGACATTAGAAGTAAAAAGTCGAACTTTTTACAATGTACGACAACCTGTTTAGCTACGTTATGAGTTAAACTCTATGCTATGTTACCTTACCTTACCTGTGTTGCGTTACCTTACTTAACTTGATCTTACGTTACCTTACCTTATTTTACCTTGCCTGTGTAAGGTATTTTGCCTTACCTGTTATTAAGTTACCTTACCTCACTTTTTCTCACATTACTTTACCTCATGTCTCATGTTACCTTACCTACGTTGTGTTACCTTAACTGCTATTACGTTACCTAACCTCACTTTATTTTACATTACCTTTCCTGCCCTAACCTCATGTTATGCTACCTAACCTTGTGTTATTTTACATAACCATATGTTGCCTTAATATACAATACATTATTGTGATGGAAAGGGGGCATAACGGAAAAAAACACGAATATTCCCATACGCTTGTTGTTTAAATGTCCGCTGCAGCTGAATTAGAGGCTCCACATCTTAATCCTAAGTAATAGCGTTTGAAGAGATGGAATAAGATCTCCTACTGACACACAGGTATGACACATCCAGCTACCTGGAGGCCAACTGGAGACTCAACAGAGAGCTGCTGACTGCTACAACCCAGCTGTCAGTCCATCGATGGAAAACACTGATACTACACAGTCCAACAGCCATACCTCGGATATCTATCTGTTAGCAAAGCCCCAGCTGGGGAGCAATTACAGCAAATTATCCATGTACTCTTGGGAATAGACACACACATACAAACCCACACATATTGTGCACTAGCTAAATATCTCAAAACAAAAAAAGATAGATGTGTGTCCAGACTTCATTTTATCATCTTGTATGGAATGCAGCACAGTGGTGATAGAGCTTGGGATGGTGGGAACAAAAATCAAATACTCCTATTCCTCTGTGGATGTGTGCGAGTTTGTGTGTGTCCTGGAACAGTACCCCTGACATCATGTGTCATGGTTTTGGATGGGTCTTTAGACAAACCCAAATGGTTTTTCAAGGATTATATGGAGGACGATGGCTGTAGAAAAATGTTATTATATGGTTCAAATGGGGCCTTTGTTCCTGTGGATGCCTGTCCAGTGAGGTCATTATCTACTGTAACCTGTGGGAGGTAATGGAAGAACAGCGGGGTGGATATCCAGGCCGCTGATGAATGTGTGCGTGTGTATAATAATATAAAATTTTACTTTGAAAGTGCTATTAATCCTTTGCAGGAAAATACATTGAAAGGAAATACATTAGTTGAGCACTTCAGTCTAAATAGACATTTAATTGGCCAGCCGCAATGTGCCATGATGGAAATGTGCTTTTTTATATTAAAATTATAATAAAGCTCCCATTCAGATTGTAGATGTACAACCTGTGATGTGGGAAAGTATTTGACAGAGAGCCAAGATTACTCCAAATAGTAAAAGATCCAACACCACACATCTTCCTCTATATTTAGTGTAGGCCTTTTTCACAGCAGACATTTGACTTGCCATAGCAAGGAAAGCAGCGGTATTACTAAAACTAACATTAAAGATGGCCTGGTCCCAGTAAGTCATGACAGTGTGGCTGTGTGACAGTGAGCCAGCATACACAGGAGTTGAACCCTGAAACTGAAGCAGCAAAATTAATTAATTAATTTTATTATTTACAAGTATGCTTTTCTTACTGTGGTATGTCAAAATGTCGTCAGAGAAAAAGTCCCAAATTATTATTTATTGTGATGTTTCTGCACCACATTTCCCAGAAATCCTCCCTTTTTTGTTTATTCTAAACAAACTGGCTTGAAACATAAAATGTATCATAAAATTGTTGCTTAAATTTGAGGTATATCTAACTTTACAAGTGCCCGGCCTTCTTAGCATTAAACATGTTCATGGGTGTTCCAAGCTGTCTGTCAGGAACACAGAACAGTAATTACTGATGTACTAAAATCACTGTACTGATTTCTGCTGGACACTGAAAGCAAAGCTGTCTGCTGCTGTTCTGTGTTTGCTAATGGGGCTTGACAGTCTGCAAAAAGGGCTGGTCTCACTGCCTCATGTCCTCGCTATGGACCGATGCTCTTGCCTGGCCTTGAATTCTCACACCACTGACCTCTGGGAGTGTGTGTGGGAATGTTTGTGTAAGGCCCTCCGTTCCCTTTTTTTCTCACGTCTATACCTGACGAAAATGCGTATTACTACCCTGCACGCATGTGTGGAGCCCTTTTATAATACATGTAGAGGTGTGTATATGTGTGTGCGTCTACATGCATCGGACATAAACTCTCGCTCTTGCCAATGGCCCTTGACTGGCCCTGTGGCGCTCAGTGTGTCGGCTTTGATGCTGGGTCAGGGGAGAAGATCAGAGCACAGGATGGGTCTCCAAACACACGCACGCACACACACCCTTGCTCAAAGGTAATGATGACTCCCAGCAGACCCCCAGCCCCTTCGTCTGTACCTCGACCCCAGGAGCTGCCCTGCCAGCTGCCTGACTACAAAGAGCCAAAACACTCAGCAGAAGGAGGAAATAGCTCCTGGTGGCAGCCAAGCATAGTGGCAACACCTCAGGCAGCTCACACCACCGCGGTGTTTGTGTGTGTATACTGTAAGCTGCCAGTCATCTGCTTTGCAGAAATCAACAGCTGTCTCTGTGTTTTATCTCTTCCACACGGCATTGATGCCAAAGGTCAAAGAGTTTGAGGCATAAAATCTGGCTTGAGCCTCTTCAGAAATACTAGTGTTTACAGCATAAAGGTTTCCACTTAATGAGATGTTTTTCTGTTTGAATGAAATAGTGACAATCATCCAAGAGTTGAGATTGTATCAACTGCAAAAGTTCCTCTTGAAAGTCAATGTGACGGGCCAAACCTTTAATTATTTGGGACTTTGGAGGAATTAACTATAAATGGAAGACATATCTGACCTATCCTCAGAAACCATCAAGACAGAGAAAAACCAGACAGATTATGGGCTGTAATTACATAAACACAGATGGATTCTTCTCATGCCTTGGACATCCAGAATTTTTTTTATTGGTTTAGCCATCTGCAAAGTCTTTAAAAATGTTGACAGGTTCTTGGTGTGCAAACATTTAATTGAAGGGTGTTTGTGAAAATGTCTTCTCTTTTTATTCTTTTCTTTCCCTCAATTACAATTTATCTTTCTCTCATAGCCTCTCCTTCAGTGTGATGCATTTTGAGTCAGAGGAAATAGTAAATTACAGATTTAATTAGAAAGCAGATATTTTTATGAGGGTCTTCGGGATCCAGTTTTGGCATGCTCTACGCATAAAACTCCCACACTGTTTGGTTATTGAGAAGATACTGGGATTGTTGCTGCACTGCAGAGAAAAGCTCAGCTTGTTTTACAGCTACACTGGCTTCTTGTTCCCATGTTGGTTCAACAAGGTCAGTGGCTCCGACTGCAATCATCCTATTTCTTCCAGGAGACACTGAGTGGAAAGCCTAAACCAAACATTGCTTGCTACAAGGACAGTAAGCCAGAGCATGAAGATGTCTTTTAAATCATACTTAAATTGTACCTGTCAACATCCAACTCTTTCCTGTTTGGATGAAGTGGAAGAGGCAAAGTAAACCCAGGGCTGTGTGGTGCATTGTGGGATAGAGATGGGAGGAGCAAAGATTCCTGAGAGTGGCTTGCTGGTATGAATCTCGGCTAGAAAAGCAAGTCCATCCATATTAGATGATTCTGCACCTTACGATTTACGTCCAATACCAGTACCGACACATGAAGTAGTGTATTCTGGAAAAATAAGGGTATGAAGGTTGTGGTAGCGTTGCCCTCCATAAGCATGATCTTTCCCTGACCTTAGACCGTAGAATACTGTAGAAATATTTTTGCCTTTGAAAGTAATCCTGGGTTTTGCAGAATTATTCATCTACCTTCTTCTCTGGTGATAGGGTTGAGAAATTTTCTAAGGACTATGCAAGATGCTTCTTCAATTCCTTGAAGAATTCCCTCTAAGCTATACCTTTTTGTTTGAGTCAGAATTGTTTTTTTCTTCCACTAGGGTTGCCACCTTCAATACAGAAAAATAAGGGAAGCCTGCTCGAGTGGGGGCCCAGCAACGGCAGGCCTGATGGTAAATGTAAATGCTCCGTATTTGTATAGCGCCTTTCTAGTTTTTTCGACTACGCAAAGCGCTTTTACACTACATATGCATTCACCATTCATACACTGAGCCTAAGTGCTCAAACAGAAACTAGAATTCACACGCTGGTCGAACAGCCACTAGGGGGAATTCGGGGTTCAGTATCTTGCCCAAGGACACTTCGACATGCAGCCTGGAGGAGCTGAGGATTGAACCGCCGATTAATGGGCAACGCGCTCTATCTCCTGAACCAGTGGTGGTATATCATAACTTAAAACATGTTTTCATGAAAGTAATAAGTTTGATATCAATGGACCTTATAATAAGCTATCTGGTATTGAAATCAATGTGAACAGATGAACTTAGTCTCTATCACAACTCAACAGACAAGTGGTCATATTGTCATAGCTGAATACACAGCATGGCTCATCATGCAACCATCTGAGGTGGAGGGATTTGCGTTTGTGTGTTTAACTTGTCTGCAACCATAGGAGTTTGAAAAAACCCTGTATGATTCAAATCTTTTTGTCATCAAACTGGTACTTAGTAAAATCTCAACGACAGATCTAATAAGCTCTCCCTTAAGACTGTATTATCTGGGTCACAGGTGCTCCGTTCACTGTAATCTACATTGCACCACTGGATACTACACTGGAAAAATCTTTTAGCATTAAGATTCATTCAGAAGATGCACTTTTGATAAGGAATCTAATTCTTAAAAAAATAGTTGTGTTCTAGGGGTTCCTTGCACAAGCCTTAACGCCATGCCAAGGGAAAACGTTCTCATTTAACTTTGAGGCTAAAAGTTTTCAACATTCCCCTCTTTAAAATGGATATATATCTGACGACATAATTACCTTTGAGAAAGCCATTTATAATGTTCACTTAAGTTAATTTTACCAACCGAGTGTTGTTGAATGGTGGAAAAGGGCAAGAGAAAGTGGTTGTTGGTTGTTTTGCTCTGTGGTTGCGGGATGTGTGAGAGAAAGCAGGAGGGTTTCGGTGCAGGCGGCTGTTCGCCAGCTGTCCCTCTAAAGGATTGTCTGGACGGCGTTAGGAGTGTAAGCAAAAGTACTGGCCACAGACGAGTCAGCCTGTCAACCACCCCAGGGCCTTTCCTGTACAGTCCTTCTTTCTCTTCTTCACAATCGAAGAACACTATTCTCCTCCTCTAAGTTATGTTTCTACTTTATTTCCTGTTTATCTTTTAAATTTGTCCGTCTTCCTCCCTGCCTTCTTCTATGTGTAGTTTTCATCCCACTCTCTGCTCCCTTCTGTTTGTGGTACTTTTCCATCATTTCTACCAAATTGATGATTGCATCATGTGTTTTAAAATCTTACTGGCAGTTGCTCGTCTTTATTTTTACTCTAGAGGTTGGGGTTATCAGTCACTGTCAGATTCATTTTGGTCTCTTCTTCTATCATGTTCACCTGTTTATCCGCTCATCCGTCAGCCTCCCGCTGCACAGACGGCCTTCACCACTTATCTTTCTTTCAGCACCTTTTCCCTTTTTCCTTCCTTTGCTTAAAGGGGCACGCCTCGGGGTTTGTAGAAGATTTTTTGTTTCAAATAATGTAGTCTGTCAAACACTACTGCAGATTCCTAAGCTGTTGATTTACCATACCATTACCGTAAAATGATTAACTGTTCAGAATGTATAGTAATAAGATATTATCATATCATCACTGATTGATGTGGATTATTAACGATGCCTGGTCTGTTTTATGCCAAATACTATGTTGAGTTTGAACAGTAATGTTTTTGAGTGCTGATATAAAAAATATTTCACAAAACAAGGCTATAAAGTAGTTTTATACCAGGATTTAGGACATATATACTAATAACCACTCAGCATGTGCAGGCTGCGAATATAAGGAACATATGAATACATGTGATAGTAAAAGATTCCCAGGCTCAGGGTGTGTGTGTGTGTGTGTGTGTGTGTGTGTGTGGGTTGCCGTAATACCTACAACAGCAAGGAGAGGACAGCAGTGCCAGATGTTGCGCAGGTGGAAACGAGAGAACAGCTTCTATCAAAGCGTCCAAGTGAATCTGCAAATCGTCCATCTCACTCTCTTTCTGTCACTAACCGTCTCCATCGCTCCTCCTCTCATTGCATCCCAGACTCTGCCTCTTTCCCCTTTTCTCCTTCTGTTTTTGTTCCTTTGGTCTCTCCATCTTCCTCTCTGTGACAACCAACTTTGTCTGTCCTCGTCTGGTCTTATCATTTATCCACTTCTCCCAACGTCCTTTTCTTCTCCTGTGTTATTTTAATGGGCAGAAACTTTTTTTTATTGATGTACAAGTTATGTATTTGTTTGTTTCTTTTTGTGCTATATTGCTGTTTCCGTTCTGGTAACCAATGTGATAAATCATCATAAAAAAAACTTTCTTCCTCCTAAACAAATCCTAAATCCAATTCCATCTCATTTTATCATTTCTTCCTCTTCCTGTTTCTCTTAATCTCTTTCTTTCACTGCATCTCTCTCAGGCTGTGTCCGAAATCCCCTCTCAGTCACTACTCCCTATCCCCTCTGTAGGGAGTTGTATGTAGAGCACTATATAGTGA
>JAPMOB010250606.1:0-16598 GCA_029875015.1 Lepomis gibbosus | reverse complement strand
GCCTGGGGGAGCCGGGGATTGAACCGCCGGCCTTCCGATTAACGGCCAACCCGCTCTACCTCCTGAGCCACAGCCGCCCCTCGTGTGTGGACACTACACTGAAAAATGAAGCCCCACAATCCAGCAAAAATCACCTGTCCTTAACATAACAGTAAAGATAAGACAAATAAAGTCTTCTGCAGCGAATGAAATTTAAAGATTAGTTTGGATCACTTTAAGATATTACATTGTTTATACTGTTGCAAAGACCTGAAGGAACATTTATACTATACTAGTGCCCTTTACTTCAGATGATAAATATGTAAATATTGTGGTTTATCAAGTCACTACTGTGATTTTAACCCACCGTATACAACGTGACCCCCTAATTGAGGGTATAATCCAGACTGGTGTAACGGTGGGGAGCCAGGAAAACTTCATGTTTTCATAGTTCATTCAGCTCGGCAATGGTGCATTGTCAGAAATGAGTCTTTTAAAATGAAGATAGGGATGATTGAGTGAAGGGACGTGACAACGTAAGACGGGGACGACTTTGCATAAGCCTCTACGTAAATACTGAAGGTAAATGAAATGAGAGTGAGTAACTACAACCTGATCTGACCTGCTCTTTGAGCCGGTGAATCTCAGCTGTAGCAGCCTTCAGTCTGCCAGCATCTCTGTCCAGCAGCTCCTGGTTCTCAGCAAACCACTGCAGCTTCTTCTTCAGGGCCGCCACTTCCTCTCTGTGCTTGTTCTCCAAGACACGCATCTCAAACGTCTTGTCTCCTGACACATTCAGGACAGATACACATGGTCAGTTCAACCAAAGAGCACTATACACATTATAAGATATGATATATAAACATTTAAAACATTAATTATTTACATATAATTTAATGTACATACATATTTTATTACACATATTGCACATTATTATACATGGTAGATTTGTATAACATTTTACAACACAGGGTTGTCTTTATGGGAATTTTTGGCCTTTATTGGATAGGACAGAGGACAGATCAGGAAACGAGGTAGAGAGGGAAGGGGGTGTGACACACAGCCAAGGGCTGCAGGTCGGATTTGAACCTATAAGGACTCGGCCGCACGCTCTACCATGTGAGCAAACCATGCCCCAGGACTTGGATATATAAATTCCACCACCAGCACAGTTCTGTGTCCAGTTTTACCTGAGGCCGACATGGCCTGAGCTTTAGCTAGGTCTCTCTCTTTCTTCAGTAGCTGCAGGTCCACGTCCAGAGCCTGCTTTTCTTGCTTCAGTCTGTGAATATCCTCAGACAGCCTGGCCTCATTTCTCTGCACACAGACACATCTGTGGTCAGAGAGGGGCTGACACAGAACTTAAGTCTAACAGTATTTCAGCGATTGTGGTAGTTACCTGGAAGGTATTTATTTGAGCTAACAAGTCTGTGATGCGTTGAGTGTGATCCATTAAGCAGACACTTCCCACAGGCCTAGAGGTTTTATTCAGCTGCTCCCTGCTACAGATGAAAGATACCATAGAGCAAACAAACAACACTGAACAACACATTTCTGAAAAAAAAAACATTTGAAAAGGTAATTCCTCTGTGAAATTTCATAAGGCGGCCAACATTCATTTAAATGGACATCCATATTTGGAAGACATGCACAAGCAATAAATCATTCACAAACAGGTCACAGCTCAGATCGTTACTGAACCCACCTTGTGAAAGCCAGCTCGTTTAGCAGCCTCTGGTTTTCATTAAACATGGCCTCCTCGTTGGCTTTACTCTTGGCCTGCTGAGCCTTCATCTGCAAATACAGCTTCTCGTTCTCCTGGAATACAACGTTGTTGTCCAGAGCACAAATATTAAAAACTCCTGATGCAACAACTAGAACATGAACTCTCATCAATTCCCCATGCCAACCCCATCCAACCCAGAGGTGGCTACAGCTGGGAGCACAACCTGAAGCACAACAGAGGGAAATTGACTGCATCCTTGCACAGTAACAAAGTTAACCCAAAATGTCTGCCATAAACGCAAACAGCCCTAGAGTTGGGAAATACAACAGATATCCAAAACAGAAGAGAAAGCCACAAACAAATTTAGGACAGAAATGAAGAGTGAAGACAGTCACACTAAGAGATAAGTATTAAGGGAAACAAACCTGCTGGTAACCTTTTATGAGCACCTCCTGCTCTTTAATTTCTTTATTCATCTGTTGGAGCTTTTCCTCTGTAGCAGAGTCAGTGGCCTCGGCCCATCTCCTCTTCTGACTGGTTTGTTCTGCACTTCGCAGCTGTGGAGTGATAAAAACACAGCTCCTTCACACATGTAATTCATAGAATAAAGTTCTTTTATACTTTTTATTTTTATGTTAAAGTATTGTGTTCAAAGTCAGTATTTTGATGCACATGAGCCCATCCTCACCTATGGCCTTCCTTTACTTTACTCTTTGTAGCTTATGCTTAAAGTACCTTATTAAGCAGATACGATTATAAAAATAAGTTCAAACACTAGTGATAGTGATGCAACTGCAGAAATACCAGTGAATAAACCTGCTTCATGTCTGGTAGGTATAAAGGTCTAACTCCCACCTTTAATAATTATAGATTCCTAAGAGAGAACTTGACTGGAGATAGGCTTTAATCCTCAGTTTTGGACTACATTACATTTAAATTTAGAATTTTTAATTATTAAATTTAGCTGATGCTTTTATCTAAAGCGACTCACAATTGCTATATATGTCAGAGGTTGAACGCCTCTGACGAGGGGTTAAGTGTCTTGCTCAGGGACACAATGGTGAATGGATCACAGTGGGAATGAAACCCAGCTCTCTCGTACCAAAGGCATGTGTCTTATCCACTGCTCCATTGCCACCAAATAAAGACTAATTCCCCGTATTTACTAAGGCAGGCGCAAATATTTGATATTATAACAAAGTGGAAGCTATTGGGAACCCAGAAACTTGGCCATGAAGTGGTAGGCCACATAAACTCACAGAGCGGTCAGCGCATATTGATGCGCACAGTGTGCAGAAGTCACCAATTTTCTGCAGAGTCGATAGCTACAGACCTCCAAACGTTGTGTGGCCTTAGCTCAAGAACAGTGTGTAGAGCGCATCATGGAATGAGTTTCCATGGCCCGAGTAGCTGCATGCAAGCCTTACCATCATCATGTGCAATGCAAAGTGTTGCAGTGGTTAAAGCACGCCGCCACTGGACACTATAGTAGTGGAGACGTGTTCTCTGGAGTCACACTTCTCTGTCTGGCAATCTGATGGACGAGTCTGGGTTTGCCAGTTGCCAGGAGAACGGTACTTGCCTGACTGCATTGTGCCAAGTTTAAAGTTTGGTGGAGGGGGTTATGGTGTGGGGTTTTTTTTCAGGGGTTGGGCTTGGCCCTTAGTTCCAGTGAAAGGAACTGTTAATGCTTCAGCATACCAAGACATTTTGGACAATTTCATGCTCTCAACTTTGTGGAAACGGCTTGGGGATGGTCCCCTTCCTGTTCCAACATGAATGTGCACCAGTGCACAAAACGAGGGCCGTAAAGACTAGCCACCACAGAGTCCTGACCCCAACCTGATAGAACACCTTTGGGAAGAATTAGAGCCAAGGCTGCGAGCCAGACCTTCGCATTCAACATCCCTGCCTGACCTCACAAATCCCCATGAACACACACCTAAACCTTGTGGACAGCCTTGTCAGAAGAGTTGAAGCTGTAGCTGCAAAGTCTGGGCCAACTCCATGTTAAACCCATGTTAAAGAATGGGATGTCATTAACCTGTGCTAACTAAGTCGCCTAAACATCGTAGGTAGTCCATCCAAAGGCAAACAAATGAGTCAGTCAACTGCCCTTGCTCACACTCATGCTGTAGGAAACACGTGGCATGTGAATGTCAGTAGTATATATATGCAACAAAGATGGCTACCAAGCATGGAATTTATATTTTTTTATAAGGTCCTGTGTTGTGAGTGTTTGTGCACCTTGCTTTGCAGTAAGTAGTTCTGCTGTCTGACCGAGCTGAGCTCCTCTGCTCCTTCCTTCATCATCTGCAGCTCCCTCTCTTTCTGAGCCAGCTGGACTCTCAGCTCCTCCACCACAGAGCTGTCCTCCTCCCTCTGCAAGTCAGACATCAACACTGAACTCAACTGTGGTCAATCAAACCTAACATAACAGAGTTTGCAAATTGTCTAATAAAACAGTACTATATCTCTATCCTCCAATTCAGGAACAATGCTCCTCCTCCATTTCCACACCGTCTACATTAATCCCCAACTAGTGAACATGTTGACTTTTTATTTGGGATCTGCAAGCTTTAGTCTTTTTCTCATTACGGTGCTGAGTCAGAATTACTGAAGATCATTTCACAGAGTTCTCATTTTCAAACAAGTCAACACCAAAAGGTCAGCTGGAGATGTACTATGAAGTATTTTCTTACAGTTTCCTTTGGAAGGTGATCTGTCAGTCTGGTTTCTTGAGGTCCTCTGATGTCATGTGTGTCTGTAGCATCCTGGTGACTGCTGGTGTCTATCTGCTGTTGCAGTACAGCCACTAAGGACTGAACAGATGCCACCAACTCACTGCTCACCTTTAGGCCTGCCTCTGCTAAGCGAACAAAATTTGGAGAGATCAAAATCAGAGAGACACAGACCCTTGGGCAGTAATGACTAGATATTTTGTGAGTGCCACTAAAACCTGTGTGGTCATCTTTTTCTTGGCTCTTTGTAATTGTGGCTTTTTGTCGTGGACGATGCTGAGGACAGGAAACAGAAGACTGTGATGTGGCTGGAGCAGCAGCTCTACTCAGCCCTGACGACCTGGAAGTCACTGCTGTTCTTCCCCCCCCTCTCCGACCTCTCACAGGAGCCGTAGTGGGATTCCTCACTGAAGATGTGGAGGGGTGAGAAATAGTGGCGCCATGGGACAGCTGGAGAAAATGGCCATAATGTATCATGGTTACACAATAGTGTGTTACAAAATATGGAACAAAATGATACTCTCGACAGAAGTGTGCTGTAGGGGTTAACCATCCCCATGCTGAATGCACTGAACAAAACTATGAACATGTTTTTTCAGCTGAACTCAAAGATCTAAGACTTTCTCTATGTACACAAAAAGCCTATTTCTCTCAAATATTGTTCACAAATCTGTCAAAATCTGTGTCAGTGAGCACATCAAGATGCTGATCAGAGAGCATGGGGATTGCACAGGTGTGCCTTAGGCTGACAACAACAAAAGGCCTTAGGCTGGCCACAATAAAACAAACTTTTTTAATTGGCCTCACTGGTTGTTTCTTGGCTTTCCCAGCCCGAGAGGATGTGTCAGAAGAATAATTGTTCTGATCCAGCATCAGCCTCTCCACTTCCTGTCTGATACTCCATGTCAGGTTGTGGTTTGGAGGGTCTGGGGAGCCTGAAGGATGGCTAATCCATGCCCTGGCTCCCTTTCTCTCTGCACCGCGGTCAGGTTTTCCTAGTTGCTGCAGTTGTGTCTCTGGAGAAGTCAGATCTGGGATAGTTCTTTCAGTGTAGTTGGATGTCTTTTCTTTATCAAGTTCTTGAGCACTGTAATCAGAAAATATAGAAACACACACTAAAACTTACTGTTAGCGTTGTGACTAGCTGTGAACTAAATCCAGGTTTGTATTTTAGAGAATACATACTTTTTTAATTTTGAGTGTACTAGACTAAGAGTTTCTCTCTTGCTTCAAGGCTTTCCTCAAGTATTAAACACATCCTAAACCTACCTACGTACTGAAAGCAAGGAGAAGAGAATGTTGTTGAGCTTCTCAGCTGTCTGCTTGACAGCTAACAAGTGCAATAGTCAACCTGCTTAAACTTTAAAAAGAACTTTTACAGGGAAGAGAGACCTTTAATAATTATCCTCAAACAAGGAAAATTCAACATGGTGTATGTTGATGGTATGGCGTAAGGACAACATACGGGCTCCAAATGTCTGCAAATGCCACTTGGTATGTGTCCGATGTTTATAGTAGAGTGTAGTGTTGTCACACGACTGGAATTTCTAACTTCGATCCAGTCCTTGAAAAATGTTCGCCCAATGTCAGCTGGGATAGGCTCCTTCTCCAGATACATATTTTTGTTAATTGCATGTCAGCCAGTATTTTTGTGTTACCTGATCAGACAAAACACTGGCTTTTGTTACAGGCACAAGGTGGTTTATCCTATGCAAATACTGGACTACAGTGATATTTAAATGCTTGCTCTACCATCAATAATTCATTATATTTTATAATAACTCTCCATAACTATGGCCACCCATATTGCTGTATTTGAGTCAATAGTTTTGCTGATGTCATGTCTTATTTGTTCTTTTACCATTTATCCCTTTTCTGTTTTAATTCAACTGCATGATTTAATATAATTCATTCTGTTTGATGTAAACTTCTCATGTTTTTGTGCTGCATACAAAGGATCCCATGTCAAAGAGTTAACACTCCAATTGGATGATGCTGACGATGCTTAATGAAATACTGAGGCTAACCAAAAAATGCTTCTGTCGTTACATGCACAATGTCCCCAAAAGTCTGAGACATTACATGCAACAGTCAGTACAACCAGTGAACAATCAATATAATATATTTTTTAACCTTAATTAAAGGTTTAAATAAATAAACAAAATACTTTTGAATGATTGCAAGTAAGACTTTGCTGTCCTTACCTGACAGGCTGGAGGGTGAAGCCTCTGATATGGTCCGTCTCTGGCCGGATGGGTCTCATCAGTTCTTCTGCAGTGGGAAGCTCTAGATACACACAAATTAATGATTCAACATACTTTAGAGAAATAGCATTGAAACAGTCTTGTTGAACCCTTTTGACGCATTCAATCTTTAAATAACTGGGATGTAGCTTTTGCAGATGCACAGAGAAAGTCCACCATTCCCCCAATACTGTTCCTACCATAGCAGTGTCTGACCTGACTGATTAGTGGAAGCAGGCTCAAGAGACTGTCCGGCATGCTGAGGAGAGGAGGATGGTGGAGCAACTCTGTTGATCCTCCCCCTCTCTTCCAGAGATGAATAATGGTGATTATGGTCATCTGAATCTTCCACAACATGAATCTGTCTGTAGGCCTCATGAAGAGCCTCCATCTCTGAGCCCCCACTCTGCACATACAACTGGCCTGTACAGAAAACAAATTTAGTGTATTGAGTGAACACATTTTCACATTGTAGGGTTAAGTAAATATTTTTTTTCCTCATCGCTTGCCTGTTTGGTGCCTGACAGAGAGAAAGTGACAATCCTTTAATGTGCCTGAAGTGTGCACTATGCAACAGCATTATCTAGAAAAATACAAGTACCAGACTTGGTATCTGCAGACACTCAATATTAAATGACTCGGATCAGGATTGCTAGCAAAACTTAATGGGGACATCCCTTACTAATATCGAAAAAATAAATTTTGAGACAAACAAAATGCAACCAATGGGATATATTTTTATTATAGGCTGACCGATATGGGATTTTTTAGTCCGATACTGATTTTGATATTTGAGGATTTAAAAATTTTGTAAAAAATTCTGTATATATTTTTGTCATGAAATGATTATTACCTTACAAATAATCTGCCACAATGACTACTTTCTACTATGTAGCATATTCCCATCTAGTTTATCCCTTTAACAGCACTGTTATTTCTATCCAAAGGTAGAAGAAACCATTTCTCACCACCACCTGGCTCTAAAACACGTCGTCTATGATACAGTGACACAGAGAAAAGGCTGCTGTTGAATTAATCTAAAACTTAATGACTGTCTAGGTAACTTTGAGATTCCACACTAACATTTCACATTCAAAAGAGGTAACATTAGAGAACTTTGTTAGGCAGGAAGCCATGTTAGATTCTTGTTCTGCTCACGTTTATTGTCCTATGTGGTTTAATCTTTTCTAACACACTGACTGTAACTAGAGACAAGCGGCTCGCAGATATATTTAGAATACGTTTAACTGCTCATTAACAACGTTAGCGCTCTTCCACTTATAAACATGGCATTGGCTTTGTGACAAATTTAGCAATGGGCAGCATTAGCTGCTGTAAGTTATGTTAAATAATATTTAGAAGTAATGAACTAGGGAGCAATGAGAGGACCGTTCAGTAGAAGTGCCACACTGTTTCAGAAATAAATCTACAATCATGTCTGCCAGCGTAACGTTAGCCTCCACCTAATAGCATCCATGTTTCCAACATGAAACATCCAGCTGTGGATGAGAGAGTGCAGTGAAAAACAGGAGGGTTAGCAAGTCTGGGATGAATGTTTTCAGGAGAGGACAAATGATGAAGGCTGTTTTTATTATTATTTTCCTCATGTAATTGACATGACAAATGAACAATTCATTGTGTGTGTGAGAGCTACCAGGAGCTACTCTCCGCTGACTACGGTCAGCTGATGTTTTGTTCTGTGGTGCTGCAGTGTTGTTAATGTTGTTAACAGAGGAGCTGCAGCGCGACCTCTGGTGGGCAAACTCATGACTTGAGGGGAGGATCCGACTCGGTTTCTTTTTGTTAATAGTCATATATCGGGATGTTGTAAACGCTGATGCAGATATATCTGAAAGTAGCTTATGTAAGCCGATAATATCTACAAAACGATGAACTGGTCTGGCTCTAGTTTTTATCAACAAAATAAGTAAACAAATCTGCAATGTTGCAAAATGTTCATAGGAAATGTATCTGCAATTTGTTGACTGTTTTTCTCCAACATCCACTCACAACACATTTTATGGTAATGCTTAAGCAACTCGAAGGACTTGTTGCACCTTTTATACCTATGTGTTTGTGTTACCTCTGTCCAGAGATCCTGCTGAGTCCTTTCTTTTGTCTTCTCCACTGGTGTCATCCAGGGAATCATAGAGAGACACTGAGATAAAAGCAAAGTAAGAGTGACTCAAGTTTATCAGTAAAGAACTATTAAATGTACTGTTTACTGATACAGTAGGCAGCCTGTTATTTAAATTAAAACTAATGAGACATTTGAATGAGATTAACCACACATACACCTTGTTGGTAGTGAGGCCATTATTAGTATTATTAACATGGTTTCCATGGTGCTCTGTTATTTAGTGGTTTAATTTGTGTACAGCTTGTTTGCCTCAGTCTTCTGAGATTTTTTCAGCCATCACACACCCTTCCACATTCTTGTTGAAACATTTTATTCCTCCTGACACTCACCCATGACCTCAGTACAAATTGCATTTTCTCTTACCTTTGGCTAGAATTGGAGACATTTTAGACTTCTGAAAAACAGAAAAAGAGAAAGCTCAAAGCAAAAAGCCTCAGTAATGTCACCACAATTTCTATTGACCCAGTTTGCAGCTCTGAAACCATCCAGCCAATATCACTTGTGGTGCAGTCCAAAGATATGCATCTCTACATGCTACATGTCTCACTCAACTCTGATGTGTGATTGACAGACATAAGTTGAGGCTTCCCAGGCTAAAATAATTATAGATCCCCCCTACAAACCTCCTCCATTGGGTCTTTTCCATTCTCCTCTTCCTCAAAATCCTCACCGTAGTGTGGAGAGCCTGTAAAAGCAGAGAAAGACCTGATTGATACACACGGAGGAAGAGAAAAAGAAAACAGAGAAAGATATTTTTGACAAGGCATCATTACTGTTACCTGGCGACTCTCTGACAGTCTCAGTCACTCTGGCCTTCTTTTTATCATCATCCCTCTGCTCCACTGCTTCCTCAGCGTTTCTGGAGGGAGGATATCATCCTCATTATATTACAGTCACAACCCTGGTATTCAAAGGCATAGCGGCAGCAGAGAGACTGCATCAGAGACCCCATAGGCAAGCACGGGGTCTGTTAGTGTGCAATTCTAGTGTCCGTGTCCTCACACCAAGCCAGCGCTAGATTATCGTGTTGCATAGTGTAACATCAGGCGCTCTCTGTCCACACTGAATCTGTTAAATATGCACTTCTGTTACAACATGAAAACAAACCACGTCCCTGTCAGCTGGGCGAACGAGATCAGACTGGAGACATAACCACTTAAACGATGGGTGAGTACTTGCTATATTCCTGCGTTTGTACTGTTTAAAAACACATTTTATATTTTAATATTAAGTGTTTCTTTTCCTGGAAATGACAATATAACCAACAGCAAGTAGCGATGGTCATTTTCCTCCATTTGAGGTTTTGATAAGGCTAATTCAGCTCTGTGGTGACTTCCCTCCAGCCAGCTACCACCTTAGTTTTTTGTAATGATGTGGGCGTGAGAGCGTGTAAAAAGTGTCAATTGCGTGAGTCTCACTGGCAGCTCTGATGAGAAATATCATCACGTTCCAAGATCTTGTCCATGTCCATGTAGTGCAATGTCATTTTTCATGTGTCACTGTGCGCTGGCACCAACAGGAGCATGTTTTTATATGTGTGAAGGTGCACTGCCACTGGTTCTGTTTTAATGTCTTATGGTGCTCCCGGCAGTGATTTAATTAAATAGGCTCGTCTATCACTGTCTTAGCCTTGGTATCATGACTCATCTTCAATAGCCTGGCTGTCTGTTTTCATGTCATTTAGCTGTTAATTGTGCAGTGCATTTCACTGTTAATGGTCATGTTAAAGCTGCATGCTTTCCCTTCTTTAATTCACTTCTGACCTTACATTATGTTACTGTGGTTCTAATGGGAAGGCTTGGTTTGACCATCTTTCTTTGGGGCCCAGCACTGACAATGTCGGTATCGATACCTTGACTTCCATAACTGTTCCTGAAAATTGCATCGCACATTACAGTAAAATTGCTTGTTTTGCAGAAAGAAGGTGCTGAAAGACGTGTGAGAGGCTGCAAAAAACTGTTCTTACTCTGCACACTTCACCCTGGGTAGCTGGAAATGACGAAACTGATGAAATATCTGTACAGTACAGGAATATATAACAAAATAGAATATAGAAAGGAATATTATTACATCATCCCAGTGGACGATGTGGTGAACGGACTTGAGCAGATACTTGTTAGCAAACAAGTAGCACAAAGTTCACTTATCTGTGCAGATAGCTGTGCAGCTGGCCTGTCTCTGAACTCAATGTTTTTTTACTGCATGCCTCTACGATGTGTAATGTTAGACATCCAATCACCGGCATCCTTATTGACACTGATGCTGATGATATTTATTCCTTAGGTATCAAAACTTGGTAAAGAATGACACAACATTTTTCAATACTGGTTAATATCAAAGCAATTCGGTCAGTGCCATAAAAGTTTTGTATCCAGCTTGTGTTTGGGCTAAAGTTAAATGTGCATGTGTTAAATATTTTGTGTTTGGTCTACGGATTTTAAACAACAGGACTTGACGCTGGACCAGTTGATACTACCAGCCATGTCCAGCGTGCTCACCTCCATCACGCAGCTGGATTCTAACGTTAGCATAGCTATCATTAGCTAGGCTCTTTGCTTGCTAGTAACTTATTTGAAGGTGGTTTCAGAGATTGACAGTGTTAAGAACAAAGATAGACTAACTTATCAGAATTAATTTGAAAAACATGAGCCTTGGACAAATGTGTACGTTACTGATCATTCAACTCCGGAATGATTCAGCACATGATCATGTGGGGTTATTCATAAATGGGTCTATTGTCAATAGCTGCTTTCACACAGCCTTATTCTCTGGGAGTATTGCGCCAATGTGCAAAGGTACAGAGCCAGAAAGGGGATTCCGATTTGATTCGCCTCTGAGTCAGGACCTCAGCAGTAGTGTTGTATTACACGTAATGCTGTTTTTTAACGCAGCTGGTTCCAGAAAGCCGGATCGGTATGTGAAAGCACACACGGTTACGGGATTATGCCGCAAAGGTATGAATGAGCGAATGCGACATAATGGCAGATATATTTTCTGCATTTATTATGGGAACTGTATGAAAACAGCTACTGTCCTTGTGAGAGAGAGGGAGCGAGTGAGAGGAGGGACTGAGCGAGCATCTGCGCTGGGCGCAGCTCTACAGCGAAATACGAGTTTACCCATTTAAATTTCAAACAAATCAATCTATGGGAAACACTGTGTTATATCAGAGCACGGCCATCTACATACCTGAGGTTAGTACCGATGGTAGAACTTGTTGAGTCCAGGTCTCGGTTCAAGTTGGAGTAATCTATAGTTGATGAAGCACCTGCCTCTAGTTGGGCAAAGAACCTGGCTTTCTCCTCTTCTTCCTCCAGAGTGTCCAGGCCAATACTGGTCGTGTTCACAGCTGGTACCATCACTGAGTCTATGCACACGTAAAACGAGAGCACATGTGGAAAGCATAACTGTGATACTTCTAGCTTCTTCACACAGGACATAAGACCTAATAAAGCAATTTAGAATGCAGAAGACTTCCCATCATCATGTTGTAGCTAAGCTGTTCTGTGAATAAAGTACAAGACTTGTAGCTTTTGTCTATTAACACTTGTGGCCTGCCCTTCAACATTCTGCATGAACAAACACTTAAGGGCGACACACATCAGCAGCATGTAAGTCAAAACAATCTATTTTCTCTATTGACTATATTGTTTTCTATGGAAACCGTCACACGGACATAATCATAGTTTGATGCACACCGGTGCATTAAAGAGGTGGTATTATGCTCATTTTCAGGTTCAAAATCTTGTTTAGTGGTTGTACCAGAACAGGTTTACATGGTTTCATTTTTTACATATTTTTTGTCATACTGCACATTGCTGCAGCTCCTCTTTTCACCCTGTGTTGAAGGCTTCGTTTTAGCTGTGGAGTGATACATCTTGTCTCTAAATGATCTTTGTTGGGAGTTGAACATGCGCAGTTCCTAGTTAAGGACTACTAGCCAATCAGAAGCAGAGACGGGTGTATGTGAAAAGACGGTAAACAGCTTCGGTTCAGCTGTAGGCAAGATAGACTGGAGCAAGAGTTTCAGAGTGGTGAGTTATTAATCTGTAACAAAAGTATCTTTCATCCATAAACTTTATGTCCACTGACTGCCTGGAGGGTAGCTAGTGTTTGGAAGGGAGAGGAGAGGTGTGTGCTGCAGCTCACTGTTTTTCCACTGGGGTTTTTGAGGGCATGACTGAGTAGTCGCTTGGCGAGCGTTCTATGAGGCACATTTAGCTTTCATCTAAACGGCTGGACTACAAACGAGCTGTTTTCAGGCAGTTCAGAGCAGAGTTTTCTTTGGGAGATGGCAACCCCCTTTGGGCTGGACTTTGGGCTTTTTCACTTTGCAAACCTGTTACATGCACAAAAAAGGTTTATAACTGAATAAAGAGGGGAAAAAGCTAAAAAGCATAATACCACCTCTTAAAGATATGCCATTTGTCCAAGACTCACCCTCTATCTCAGTATTGTCTCTGAGGAGATCAGCTGCTTCCGGCCCTTTTTCCTTCCAGCCAGCGCTTCCTGGATCCTCATCCTCCTCTCGAATTGACAGAGACTTCCTCAAAGACTTCCTGAAAGACTTTCCAGATCCCAGCAGTCCTGAACAAAAATGTCAAATGTAAAGCTTGTGTTAGTTAATGCAGGTCACATCGCATACATTTACCTGAACAAGCTGAGATGATTATTATTGTCTATTAACATATATATTATATGTTAAGAGACAATCTATTAATTATATTTACAGAAATGTATTTTGGTGTACTTATTAATCTTGTGCAAACTGCTATTTAACACTGAAGACTGCCTGTTCTTCATATACACACTGCTTACATGCAGGTGGATACTAATCGTGATTACAGTTAATGGCACCTGGATGAATGTGTGTTTGACTCGAGTGTTGATGTTTGGCAATTCAAAGTCTATATAACCTAAAACAGCACATGAATACCTAACTTTACATTTTCCTAGAATAAATGTGCTTCTTCTCCTCGCTGTACCCACATCTCCCCATCTGTGAGCTAGCTGATGCTTTTATCCAAAGCGACTAACAGCTCTCATATCTGACTAGGGGTTAAGTGTCTTGCTCAGGGACACACTGGTGTCTCACAGTGGATTTGCACGTAGGTCTCTCACACCAAAGGCATGTGTCTTATCCACTGTTCCATCACCACACTTACGTATTTATGTAAAGATAAGAAATGAAACACTGTGCATTGCTACATATGACCCCATACTGCCACCTAGTGTCATTGACTGTTTGTGTAAGTGAACTTAATTATTATATTCATTATTGCCGTTTTGCCATTTACAGAGAAAAAGAGAGAATGAAGTATATGTGATCAGTAAGCAAACATACATGACTGTTTGTTATGAGGTCTGTGTGGCAGGCAGGAAAAACATTAATTTAACATACAAAATAAAAACTACAAACACGACACAATGACAAAAATCTAAGAGAACTAGTGGTGCTAGTGTTTATCACTCTACTGCTGAGGCACTGATGCGACACTACCAAAGGGTTTGAGTTGAAGTTACCATCTTCACCGTCCCCCTGGGAATGACTACCAGTGCTGGCTGATGGAGTATCATGAGAGTGCGACTCATCAGGGCTCCTCTCTCCTGACACACACTGGAGGTTTTCATGAATGGTACTGCTCAGACTGTCAGAGCGCGAGTCATCAGATGGGGTTCTTTGTCTTTCCACAGTTTGGGAAACTTCCAAAACTGAGCCTTTGAGGTTCTTGTCCAATTGAATCAGTTTATTCAGAGCATTGCTGCGAGGTTTTGGGACCGGCTTATAAAAGGGCTCCGCAATGACAACTTCAGACAGCAAGAAGAAAAACAGGATAAAATATTTTGCATTAGCAACCGCAGGAATCACACCAAGAAAGTAGAAAAAAGGGCTGTAGAGGTCAAACCTTTTTATTGTGAGTTGTGTTTCATCAGAAGGAAGACAATAAGGGACTATATATATATATCCTCATCTCTGCTTGAAACTAGAGGCTCAAGGCTACATCAGCTGCTACCAGCATAACATTGAAATCTCCAAAGAAGTGAACAGACTGACAGGCGGACTGGCTGATCCAACTGTCCTGGGACAGCCAATAAGCTGGCTGAATACAAGAACACATATTTTCCTCTCCGTGTCAGCACTTTGTCCACATTGAGCCACCATATAAGTAGGACCCATTCCTCATACCAAGAAGCTGTTTGAGAAAATACACTTTCAGTTTCTTTAAATCGTAAATGTACAATTTACATTTCACTACTGTACAAGTATATTACATATCAACCGCAGCTTGACTTTTACATAATGTATGCAATGAATGTCAATGTAAATAGCCAATAAAGAGGACTTCTCATCTCTCTCTGTCTTCTCTCTCCCTCCCCTCCAGCAAGCCAGTGACCTCTATTTGTTTTTTTCACTACAGAGTATGTTTTATGAGCATCTGATTATACTGCCAGCTGTTAGCTGCTTTTATTAAATCCAGTGTCCAAATCCTCTCTCAGTTCCTCCCTGGACAGCAGAACTTAGACACAACTGCAGCCACATTCTCCTTCTGAAAGCTGCCAGGCTAACAAACACTAAAACGTCTGGTGTGATGGATGTTATATCATGGAGAATATTACCTCTCCCTGTTCCTCCAACGCTGTGTTCGTCATCTTGCCACCAAGACACTGTTGGTTTCTGGGCTGACTTCTGACTGCTTTGAGCACCGGGCTGCTTGTCAGAGCTGCACAACTCCACTGAGTCATCTGAAACAGACTGGCAGAGAATCAGGTTTAAGTCAGAGAGATGTCTTCAGGATAAGACTGTATGTTACACCATCACATGCTTTGTTTTTTGTTTTCATCTTTGATGTTAAGCACTGATATTTCTGTCCTTCGATTTTCCCTCCTTTCCATACCGCACATCTCATGCAACCCTTAATGGATCATCTATGAGTAGTGCCATATTCCTGGACACAGTGTTACATTACCTCCTTCAAGAACAGCTCAAACTGTTCATCCAGCTCCTCCTTGGTCAGTCTGTGAGACATAGTAATACTGTCCACTCCATCAGCCAATGGGAACCCAGACAACTGACAGAAAGATAAAAAGAATTTTGGGAACGTAATTACAACTCAAACATGTAGCATAGTTTAAAACAAATGTTTTTAACACAGTAACAGCAGCAGGAGTATATGGGTAATTTTACAGTCTGTTTTCCTGGCACCTACAATACATATTTACATATTTCAGATAATTAAATATATTTTTTGTAATTTTATTTGACTCTTATTCATCAAAACCTTGGCATATTTTATTGTACTTTTGTTCAAAGTACTGGTCTGTTCTCAACATAACATTTTAGGGATAATCTTTATGTCATGTGTTTCTTAAAATAAGGGGAAAAAACAACATTGGCCAATATATCAGGTATTGGATTTTAATAATCTCAAATATTGAAACTGGTTTCGGACTTGCCCTGCGATGGACTGGCAACCTGTCCAGGGTGTACCCCGCCTTTTGCCCAATGTCAGTTGGGATTGGCTCCAGCCCCCCCGCGACCCTGTACGCAGGATAAGCGGTAGGGGTGGGAGAATTCATCGATTCTTCGATGCATCGCGATTCGGACGTGGAAGATTATTAATCGATGCACAAATGTCTAAAAATCGATTTTTTAAATGTTAATTGATAACGTAATGTTGACGGAACGCCAAAGGCGGAACTCGCGGAAACGCAGCGCCCGGACTGTCCGAGGAGCGCACACAACAGAGAGACCAGTGTTCCCCTACATT
>JAPMOB010250605.1:0-10749 GCA_029875015.1 Lepomis gibbosus | reverse complement strand
CATTCACTCACTGAGCCTAAGTGCTCAAACGGAAATTAACTTTTGCACACATTCATACACTGGCGGAACAGCCGCCAGGGGCAATTCGGGGATCAGTGTCTTGCCCAAGGACACTTCGACACGCAGCCTGGGGGAGCCGGGGATTGAACCGCCGACCTTCCGATTAACGGCCAACCCGCTCTACCGCCTGAGCCACAGCCGCCCCTAGAGAACTACTACAGGGAACCTTAACTACATTTCCATATTTCCATATTGGCTCCTCCTAAAGCCAGTTCATTACCGCTCTGATGTTGGAGTGTTTGCTAAGAACTTACTGGTTACTGAGAAAACCCCTCTGCTGTACAGGAAGTGAAGTGTTTTGTATACTTTCTCTGCTTTCTTCTTCTTCCTTTTGGGAACTAAACTGATGACTCCGGGTGTTTGAATGTATTCAGTGTAACGAGCCCAGCGGCAGTAAGCTCTTATTTTGGTTGAAATCATAAGGTTTCACCAGGATGAATTGTTTTGGGTGGGTTTTTTGGCTTCAAGTGAGACTCAAGTCTCACTTGAAGCCTAATGTTTTCGTTGAAACTTCTTGAGAAAATGCCAGTTTATTTTTCACTCCAAACTATATCATACCATTGTGTGTGTGTGTGTGTTTGTGTGTGTGTGTGTGTGTGTGTGTGTGTGTGTGTGTGTGTGTGTGTGTGTGTTTGTTTTGTGGATGCTGTGGTTGTTTTAGAAATCCACTAAAGTATCAATCCTTGAAAACCCACATACACACACATGCACACACACTGAAAGGACATAGGACATAAATGAAGATGAATGGCCTGCCTTTGAGGCTAATAGTATCAAGCTGTTGAGAGAAAAGCAGAGAAAAGCAGCCATCTTAAGCCACTCCAACAGAGAGAAAGAAATGTTCCACATATTTTCACGGTCCCCAGAGGATGAAGCTTACTGACTTTGTTTATGTTGTGTGGAGGATTGCGGGAAACTGAGTGGCACAGATTCAGAACACAAATGAAGAAATGAATCTGTGGAGTTCAGTAGTCTACTGTAAACTAGTAGATGAGGGTACGGATGCTTTACAAGCTGTGTTTCAACCAAAGGAACTAGACCCCAGAACTATGTGTTTCCACCGATAGGACCAGGGTCTAAATTTAGTTCTACGGTCTTTTATTTACCTCCCCCAAAAAGTCCCTGCTCGGGGGGTAGTACTTTCCGAAAGTACCAGTAATTTGAGGGGGCGGGGCTTGCCTTGCAGTGAATTTCTGAATGGGCGAGTGGAGGCTACTGGCTTTAAAAAGCATGTCGGGTGTTTTCTGACTGCTGGTCTCTTTTCCACCAATTTTTGCAAACCAATAAATCACAATCAGCCAGGATCATTTAGAGCTCCTGTTCAGTTCCAGCAGGTATCAGGTAGGAATTACATTTTGGAATAAACAATGTTATAAGTAAGAGGAAAAATAGATTAGGTGATAGATTAGAGAACTTTTATGTTAATTCATGTGCAAATTACAGACGGTTGGAATAACAAGCAGAGTTCCTGCTCGACACCCGCTCATATCATTATATTCATTTTCATTGATGCCTGTACCACTGCTACCTTTACTGTTCATATGCTTTCCTGTATTGATGTGCTGGTATTGTGCTGTTGGGCTGCTTCTCTCTCTTCTTTCTCTCTGTCTCTCAATTCAATTCACCTTTTGTCATAAATGTAAAACAACAATATTGCCAAAGCTACAAATAACTTACAAAAGAACAATTCATTTCATACAGTTCATTGAATAAAAGTAAAAGAAGTAAATAAAGCAGTAAAAGTGTTTGTTTCTGTGCGTACTAAACAATAATACATAAATAAACAAAAAATTAAAACGGTAAGCTATCTCTATCTCTCTGCCAGAAGTCAACCAGTCCTCCTGTGTTGGAAAAACGCCACCAAACCCCAAAGTATCTGTGGGTCAGCTTGATTAAACACGACTTTATATGGTGCTCACAGGGTACATATTCTTAAATATACTATAATGATAGATCTAGTAAAACTAGATCAGGGCCACTCTACATGGCGAGCACACAAAGTCAGTTAGCTCAATGCGTTCTCATGTCAGTGCGACAGCTTGACAAAGTGTAATTATTAAAGGTACCCTTCAGCGTCCGTATGAAACGCCACCGTTTGGTACGTTGCAGCAACACAAAGTTGTACATCAACACATAGTTGATGTACTTCGATGGTGTGTTTTGTTTGGGGACACATTTAGCTGTGATGGCTGTTGGATGTAGCTTCCTAACATCATAGCATAAGTGTAAAAACGCTTTGATCCTGGTTTCTTACATCAGTGTAGCCTCTTGTACGGGGGGTAATTTGATGTAGGCCTCATAAAACATTGTGCACTTCCTGCAGGTTGTGTTGGGTTCAGTGTGACATGTGTGGGCTGAATCATGCTGGCTTGAGCCTTCCTTGCTGCTGTCTACATCTGCCTTGTGCTGTAACTTAAGGCTCGTGCAGACTAAATGACCAAATCAATCTTATTGCCCATTGACATGTAGCAAACACAGAACCATTGGGGCCCTCTGAATGTCCTCGTTTCAACTGCCTTGCCTTGTGTCTTGTAAGACTGATCATGAAAAGGCAGACTAAGCGACAGAAAGTTCCAATTTTATCTTTAAATGAACCTTTACTGGTCATAAAAACGACTGCACAAGTCATATTTTCTTCACCCCCCCAAATCCATCAGCCATCTGCCATGATATATATTGCTGCAGTCCATAAACTATATACTAACATACACAATTGATAAAGAAATGACTCCTGACAAAGGGTGGATAATAGGTAACAGTCTTTCAGTCTTGGCAGCAGAGGATGTATATTTAAATCAAAACATCATTCGGGATGGGAGTGTTTACTGCAGTGGGGGGTGGAAGCAACACAGACTGGAAAGTGAATTCTCACAGGCAAAAATCTTAGCAGCTGGCCAAGTAATTGTCGAGTCGCTGGCAATCATCAAGAACCAAATCAACCCCCTGCAGACGTAATAACTTTAAATATCACTGATTTCCCATTTAAAACCATATTTTCCCCTCAGCCCCAGACAGTAAGGGATCAGCAGGAGTAAGATGAGTTGTCTTATGGGATCCACAGTCAACACATGCAGGATTTTCTTTCCTCCTGCTCTCTGTATCGACAAGTGCCAGTGGGAGACCATGCTCTGTTTCTCTGCCTGAAGACACATTACCAGTTTGAGTCTCAGACTGGGTCTCTAGAGCTGAGTGCTGGCTGTGACTCTCCAGAATGACATGTTCCTTACATCATTCAAAACCAATATTTGACTAGCTGCAGTCCCCCAACTCTGTGGCACTCCGGTGATTTTTAGAAAACAGAGAGAGGCTGCAATTTGAGAGCGGAGCCAAAGCTGTTCCCATTGGAGCCCTCCTTCTTTTCCTTATTTCTTCCTCCAAACTGCTTTTTCTTCTTTTATTTTTGTGCAAGTTTTCATGTCTGGTGCATGCAGATCCCTTGGGCTTAGAGTGGTTTTCCGCTGAATATGGCATAAAAAGCTTTCTAAACTTTCTCTCTCTCTCTCTCTCTCTCTCTCTTCCTTCTTTGTGTGTGTGTGTGTTTAATGCGAGGCTTGGATCCAAGTCTGTGGCTGGAAACATTCACTCCAGGATGAAAAAAGAAAAGAAGTGTGGATGGGAGAGGTAGGGAGAACGATGGAGAGATCAGAGAGGGAGACAGAAAGAAAATGAAAGACACAATGAAAGAGAGAGAGAAATCTGAGACTAATCAAACCATGGCCGCTCTCACAGAATGATCCCATACACATGCACTGTGCCTGGTGGCTGCTTCCTTTCTGTTTCCAGTCTGAAGTCAATTCTGAGCACAGTTTGAATGCGTGTGCAAAGACTGCCTTACATATGCATATGTCTCCTGCACTGTCTGTTTACCGTCAAACTTTGATTAATAGCCCAGACTTTTATTTGCTAAAATCACTGAATTGACCCTGCCTATATTTTTGATATAGGGGTGGAGATGGCTCAATGGATAAGACGCCTACCTTTGGTGTGAGAGACCTGGGTTCAATCCCCCACTGTGACCCATCCACCAATGAGTCCCTGAACAAGACACTTAACCCCTAGTTGCTCCAGAGGCGTGCGACCTCTGACTATATAACAATTGTAAGTCGCTTTGGATAAAAAGCGTCAGCTAAATGAATAAATGTAAAATGATAGGCGTCCATATGAGACAGGCCTTTAATTCCTCTCGCACAAAACTGAAATAGGCTGCTATGACACACTTATTTATTTCAAACAGAATATTACTTGTTTAAAAAATATCTAATAAATTACACATCATTCATTTGATCTAGCTCCAACAGACAGCTTATGAGCTTTTATTTTGAAGGCAGCAATGTAAAAAAAAACAACAACAACAGGCTGCAGGTTTAGAGAAGTGTGGCAGAAGTTAGCAGACAGAGAGCGATGGACTTCACATGACAGGATTCACCACTTAGATTAATTTTTATGAAAAGCTGTTTTGTTTCTTTTGATCGGTGGACCCTTAACAGACAAAAAGAAGATAAATAATCAAGGAATGGACAAATTTGGACTTAATGAATGCTTCAAAGGTAACGGGAGTCTGCAATTTTTTTTTCCTTTTCATCTCTTGTACCATGCAGGTTACACTGGTAAATCTATAAGAATTAGACTTTGGCTCATTGTTTTGGTTAAATGAACTGAACGACTGAATTGTGGAGAGTCTAACAGACCTAACGATGTGTAGCATGTTCATTCTTACATATTGATCATACGTTTAAACATTAACATTTGTATTAACAATCTAAGCAGCTTAGAAGCAGCTAAAGCAGGCGACCCTGCGGGGTCTAAGGTGTTGCATACATGCAAAGAACTTCTATAAAAACCAGACCAGGCGTTTAATGAAGATTTATTTGTCCAAATGTGTTCCCACACCAGGCCAGTAAAGGAGGTAGGCAGCTAATTGGGACTCAGCTATTAATTCAAGTTTTACAGTAGTTGAGTTTTGTTGTCTTTTTTATGTAATGACAGGGCTCCACAATACAGTGTTCCACCAGTAGCACTTGATGAAAGCTTTGGTGATAAACAATGTACAGACATAACAATGCAATATCTAACTTTGTTGATCTTTGGAGGAGGCGGGCTAGAAGCTGCGTCTATTGATAGACATAGAGCCTGCACGTAATTCATCATCATGGTTGGGTACTATCATCAGGGACATATGTCACGCAGACAGAGGGATGCTTGTGTTTTGTGGGGCAGCCACACTCTTGTAGTCATGCACCAGCAATTCCATGGAAAGTCAGTGAGGTAGTGACAATAAAGGACGTGATAAGTGTGATTTTATTGTAACATTATTACTAATGAACTTCCTGTATAATATTTTTTACCTGCCTAATATGCTGTTAGCTAAAGTCTGTTAGTCTGGCACCCAACCTCAAATCTTGCAAGATCAGATATCATTGGAGAATTGGTCTGGTAAAATCAGGCTTAAAATATGTAGCCTTGTTAGCCTTTTACATGCCATGTAAAAGCTTCAGCCTAGGTTGTTTGGGTAATAAAATAATGCGATTTCCTTCAGTGTAGAGTGCAGTCAGGCAAGCAAGATGGGGATGTCATATGATGTGCAATGGACGTTCTGGTGTGATAACAAATGTAGGGCTGAGGCAGGTAAAAGATATAAATTTTAAAGACCACAGACCGCACCACACAGATCCAGGCCCATCAACTACGTCACTGGAAGATTCTACAACCTCCCTCCGACTTTTAAAGAATCATACAGAGTTAATCAGCAATGGCCACACTATTTTGGCTCCAGACAAATGGTGTTCTTCAGCTAAAAACTAGTTCACTCTACATGATTTTTAGCCCGATTTGCCGGTCGCCGAGCAGGCTGTGATCAGGTGTAAATCAGTGGTTGATCAGCGGTCAGCAGTCGTTATGCGTGAACTACTCAACGACGCATCAAAACGGCTCTGCGACACATTTCTGACACATCGCTGACGCCAGCCAGATATGTAGCATGCCAAATATCTGGAGAAGTCGGCAGACTCGACATCCACATCCAGCCAATGAGAGCAGGCAGCTACTTTTTCACTGCAAAACACTTTTTACTCCCCTCCAGCTCTCTCTGTAGCTCAGACGACCCCTGCTACCTGCGTGTGCTGATCCATTCTTTCACCCAGATTCTTTGTCTTCATAATTGCTGTCTTCATCATAACAAACAACAGCTGTTTTGTGTGTAGGTTCGCCTCATTTCCTGTTTCACATTTCATGTGTGTTTCTTGACAAAACGTGGTTTGGAGACTAGCGTTGGATGACAGAGTCGTTGTCAGCTCTTGTAGTATGTGACACCCTTGGCAACGATCAGTCACGCAGTGTGAACGCCACAACATCTTCAAGACTCCTATCACAAGACGGCAAGTTGCGAAGTCTGAACAGCACGGCCATCGGCCAACGCTGCAAGTCGTGTAGTCTGCACGAGCCTTAAGTTACAGCACAAGGCAGATTTAGACAGCAGCAAGGCAGGCCCAAGCCAGCATGATTCAGCCCACACTATGTCACACTGAACCCAGTACAAACTGCAGTACAAAGTGCACAATGTTTTATGAGGCCTACATCAAATTACCCCCCGTACAAGAGGCTACATTGATGGAAGAAATCAGGATTCAAAGTGTTTCACACTTATGCTATGATGTTAGGAAGCTGCATCCAACAGCCATCTCGGCTAAATGTGTCCCCAAACAAAACACACCAGATTCAAAAAGATGTCTAAACAAGCATTTGATAAAAACTGTACAGATGCACACATGCAGCATCTGCAGAATTTCCACTTTTTGTACATGCTACCAGGGTTTGCTGATGAGTTAACTGAGAAGGAGATATATCTCTGCCCAAAATTCAATTCCCACAATGACCAAGCACTTGGTGACAGTGTTTTCCAAATGGAGCAGTTGCTGCTAGATAATAGTTTTATCGGCATATAGTGAACGTAAGATTCGATTATTGAGTGTCAGCGTTTTACTGACCTGACCAGACGACCTTTTGAAGCTTCTTGTTGAATCAGCTTTAACAAATTCTGTCTACGTTTCATCAGTGTCAACAGGATTTGGTCTACAACCAGCATCCCTTTGTACAGCAGACAGGCTGCGTCATCTTTCACTGTAACGTCTGAAACAGACACCGACCTCTCAGGGGACAGGGCAGTTGTCACATGACGTGATGATAGGTCCTTTGGAGTAAGTGGGTTCCTCCATTGCTGAGTCTAACCACTGTGTTTGGGCATCATGGAAGGTCTTTGAAATAAGACCTGGCTCCTCAGAAACCTCCAGCACAGCAGGCTCATCTACAGGTAACACATACAGAGCATATTTAGGATTACATGAGATGTAATGCTGCAATAGTTTAATTCAGGCAGACTGAATGATTAGTTCATGAGATTATTGCTAAACGTCTGAAAAGGACTAATTAGGCCTACTTTCAGAAACATTTTAAACACACTGCCTTACTTGTAACTGTTATCCGCTATTCTCTATAGCAGATGGGCTTTTCTTATTAATAAATAGTATTTTCAAAAAGCTTTTGTTAGGAACAGTCATATTTTTTTAAGTTTCTTTAGCCAGCCTCTTTTGCTTCGCTGTCTTTTGGGAGGCGATGGAAACCGTACCATTGCTGATAGGAACAGTCCGACAAATCAAAAAGAGATTTTATCGAGTGAATGTAACAATAATTATTGTTGTTTAACCCACTTAGCCAACACTTCTAAAACCTGCCAATTAGTAATTCTTCTTCCGTTGCAAATACCACCAGTAATTGCTTCCACAGTAACCTCCCAGGATACTCTGAATACCTACAACATTAAAGGTTCTTTCAAACCTTACCTGGTGCAATTGCCCATTTGGTTTGGTTCATTTAGGTAAGTTTTATAATCGCCCGATGTAAGCTGGGATTGGCTCCAGCACCCATCGACCCTGTAAGCAGGATAAGCATGGATGGCTGGGTGGATAATAATAATAATGTCAGGTATAATAATACTCACAGAGGACATTGTACTACAGAATGAGTACTTTCACTTTTAATTGTTAAAGTACATTTTGCTGTACTGTCAAATTTAAATGCAGGATTTGTACTAGTATTTTTAGACTCTACTGGTGCCTTTTACATAAACCAGACCAACCTATGGTCGAGCAAACAAGCAATCACGCAGAAATTACATGTCATTGTTTAAGCCATCTCTTTTTTGTCCCATTGCCACACCAGGAGAGAAATGAAGGCATAATGTACAGTAAAGTGCTTCATGTCCTGTTGTCAGTAATGGGGATTCCATGTAGTGCTGATGATGCAGGATTAAAGTTCCCAGAACTGTCAAATGAATGAATGATCTGCCAGTCCAAGAGATCTCATGCGTACAGCTCGGTTCGTTTGTCAATGTGAACATGACACAGACCAGAACTAACTAAGACATCGATGTCTCATTTTCTTCGGTCTGTACCAAATGAACCGAACTACAGGTGTGAAAGTGACCCAAAACGCTGCTTACACAATAAAGCATTAGAGAAATCGTTCAATAATATAATACTTATGAATATAACATTGACAGGCGTATGTGACCAATATTTTAGCAATATTATTTGCAAATACATTTTGTGTGTCTCAGTCCATATATGTGTACAAGAATCTCTAAATGAGAACTCAAATTTAAATCTCTCTCATTGACAAAAGGTCATTTCCATTCAGTTTTGCGGGGCACATATGTCACATTCACCGATTCTAACACACACTCACAAATCTGAGTATGCATGTATGGATTCAGATGCAGTTTCACAACTATCCAAACACATTTGCAAACAATATTGTTGCAATAAGGCCCCGTAAGGGGCGTATAATGAGTACTTTTACTTTTGGTACTTATAATATTTGATGATAACAAATCTGTATATTTACTTAAAATTCTTGAAAATAAATATTGCTATTTTAACATCAGCAAAGGATCTAAATATCCCCAGAAACCCATAGTGTGCTGAAAAGAGCAATGATGTGTTTTGCTACTCAGAAATGTTCAGCTATAAAAGAGAGAGTATGTTATTTTTTATTTATTAAAGCTTCAGTAGGGAATCCTGTTAAAAATAGCTGTTTGGCATACTTGCTGAAACTGTCACTATATTCTCAAAGCAGTAAATGAGACAGATGATCTTTGAAAAAAAAGAATCAGGTTCCTCTGGCTCCTCCTACTGCTCCTGATGGCATTTTTAGAATCCAACTCTCCCTGAACAAAACAACCAATCAGAGCCAGGAACAGTCTCTAAAGCAGTCAGTCATTGCTCGTGCACACGCTGGGCAGCCCGACTCCTCCTCCTCTTACTCAGACAAGCTCAATATGTTCAGAAGCTTTTGCAAACAGCTTCAGAAGTTTTGCAAACACAATGTCTGAGAAACAACCTGCAGTAACAAAAGATCTTCCCGTCCTTCCTTTGCCAACAACAGCATATACAAAACATGTGGACACATCTGGGCTCCACACGGATGTTCAAGCTCATTACATGAGCGGTGCAGGGCGGTTGGCAGAGTGGTGGGGGAAGGGGATTACGGTAGTAATCTTTACTCATTACGTTGTCGTCATTACCATTGACGACAATGTTGCCCTGCACGATTGCTCTAAAAGTTGCTCTGTGTATCATCAGCTTAACTCCTGGGGCACTCCATCCTGGGTAGTGAAGCATCTGAGAAGCGTCTGAGTCGAGGCTCTGTCCGAGGAGATTGAACCTCACGCGGGCTATCAGGGCAACCAGCTTCTGCTTGTGGGTTTGGTGGGAGGGGCCTAGTGAAGAGATAGCATTGATTGTATAAAAGAAGTGGATGTAGCCACCGTGACTCCACCCATTGGTTTGTGGACTGCCGTTTTGAAGCCTCCAGTTTGGCAGTTTGGCCGCTACCATGTTGATTTTTGGCAACTGGGCGCCAGACGTGACCATATTTGGTGATAGCCAGCAGCTGTAATTTTTAACCGGGAGGCAAATTTTGGCTGGCTAATTCTTCTTCTTAATATAATCTAATTCTTCTTCAACCAGAAGCTTCGCCCCCTGCTGGCTGTCAGAGAGACTGCAGGTTACTGTAGTTACTTGTTCATGGCTGCGCTCTTTAGACCCTGACGTTTCTGCTTGGATTCGAGCAGCGGAGAGAGTATGTTGCATTTTATGTTCAATTGTTACCGAGTGCAGCTGTAAGGTATATAGTCTAACTTTTTGTTAGCAGGTAATTATTTACATGAACAAACACCATGTAGGATACTTAATGCAACATCCTTATTTAGGCTTTACATGGACTTAGAAATGTGCTCTATCAACAGCTTGTCTCTTTTGAGACAGCTGGTGTGTGTGTGTGTGTCTGCTGACATACTAAAGTTTGTATTCTTTGATAGGCAGTCATACCATTAAAGGCACAGCACATGTGCATATGTGTTTATGTGAATGTGCATGTTTGCCAGAGAAAGTCTATGCTTTATTAAAGGCAGGCGATCTTTTTCACTGTTTATGCAGTGGGGGGAGGGAGGGGTGGGGGTCGGCCAGTGTCTGGAGAGACAGACAGAGAGAAAGTATAAAGGATCTTATTGTTCAGAATTCCCTCAAAGGGAGAAGAGAGAGAGGTGGGGGAGGAATGGAGGCGGTATTATGTTACAAGTGGTGTGGAGTGGTCCATTTTGGTTATAGGACACCAGGAGGGTGGACGGGGGTGAGA
>JAPMOB010250602.1:0-21178 GCA_029875015.1 Lepomis gibbosus | reverse complement strand
ATCTCTAAACATAACATCTGGTAAAATTTACAATTACTCTTTAACAATTTCTCTTCAGTGAACACCTGAGCTGTTAACTGTGTTATATTCCTTAATGTTATCCACACAATATGTGTCCAAGTTTAAAAGTTCACTCAAAGAGAAAAGCCAACGAGCAGAGGTGGTGTAAACCCTGCAGAAGGATGCCTCTCTGTCTCTCATTGGCATTTGCATATTGGAGTGTTTTCTGGGGAAAATGAGCTGTAGAAATTAATTCAGGATTAATTGGTGCCTTTATCTCGTTAGGACAATCTAATTTAGGGGATGATGGAATTGTTTAGACTCCCTTTTGCATAATTGGATTGCGGTGAATGGCTGTCATTACCGTCTTTTTAGCATCGTCTGTGGGCCCCCTCTCTCTCTTGAAGGCCCCAGCCTCATAAAGAGCGATGATGTGTTACGCCAGTGTTTTGCTAACCCCTGGAACACACCAGACATGCTGCAAGAGGCAAGCATGTGGCTAACCACGCAGCAGTGATTAACTCTCTTTTCAAAGTCATTAGCATTGCAGCGAGCAACACGCTGTTGAAGAGATTTCATATGAACACATAAGCATGTGGCTAACAACACGACGATCATCGACTATTAGAGGCAGTGATTAGTTTTTAGTCTCAGCCGCTGTCACGCTTTGTGGTTCTGACGGCATTACCTGACCCCCCTAGAGGAGCTGGATATGACATCTCAAAATCTCTCCATGCTTTGTTTCATTTCTTTTCTTTTCAAACACATTTTGCACTTTCATTACTTCCACAGTATCTCTGAGACAGTTTGCAGTGGGTTGGGTTTTTTTCAACGTGGGATGAAAATCAATGTGAGAGGAGCAAAGCTCATGTACAGGATCACTCACTGGAATACCTGATCTTCTCACTTCAACAACATTGATGTAACTATGGAAACGAGTTCCAGAGATGATCGGGGATATGCCTATCTCCTGACAAAAGGCTTTTTTATATCTCTCCCAGCCAGTTACCCTATACCACAACACAGGAGAAGCTTATATCTGCTGCTCCCCGCCATGATACCATCATCATTTTTCTGAAAGCACAAATTGTATAGATATTATTCTGCGAGCCGCTCTCTGGTAAACAAGGCAGAGTGAAATCTAATCTATGGTGCTGATACTCAGGCTGTGCCAGGCTAATTGAGTTGATGTAGTCTGTCCCTGGAGGAGCTGGACATACAGTAAAGACAGACTCTATCGAGTCATATAGCTCATGTACTGTGCTTACTGGAAGTGACTTGCGTTTAGATTGTCACAGTTGTCAACGGTCGCCACGCAGATGAAACTACTGTTGTTGTTTTTTTACTAAACTCCAATCTGATTACATGCACACTGTTATGAGGAATAAACTGCAGAAAAGAAACATGCTACTCTGTCTTTCCTTATGTCTGCTGTCATTCACTATGCCCCCACCCCATGTTCGTGATGCACACTGTGTCATGCTTTTGATGCATTTTGGCCCCCCTCTCCTCGTCTAGTGCCATTTCCATTCTTTGCATAAATGCAGTCTAACAGTATTAAGTATTCATGCGTGTTGGGGAAGGTGGTGCCTGTCCTTCAGGGTAAGTGTCAGGCCTGCGTGCGGCACAAGAAAAGCCCCGGGGAGAGGAGAACATTAGGATCCATCAGGCTGACAGACAAATCATTCTCTCATGTAAACATAAATATGAGGGTATGTTTCCACCGCCATCCCACTATCTGTTGCTAGGCTACCTTGCATTAAGCAGTGTAGCTGTCCCTGTTCATTTTGCTCCAGGGATTCCAGCAATACCATCATATAACCTGCTGAGTCTTAATGAGAAGGCCTGCTCATATGAGTGGATATGAACATGGTGAGATGTGAAATTTATTCAAAACACAGGATTTCAGCTGTCTGTCAGCGTAGAGTGGCGGCATGGAAATGTTTATGAATTTGAAGTGTTTTGGAAAAGAAGCTTTGAGGGAAATATTTCTCTGTCTCTGCACAAACACACCTGACACAAGAAAAGGTCACAATGGATCAACACACACACACACACACACACACACACACACACACACACACACACATGCAGTGATACAACACACACACGGGCTTACACACTCGCTTAGGCACACACACAATAAACAATATGTGACGGTGAGCTCCATAAAGGTCATTTGTTGTTGAGAAATCACTGATCCCCAAATGCATTAACAAAGTCAATTAACTATTTGCCGACAAAGAAGAAAGGAACCCATCTCCAATAAAAATAGAGCACAGAGCGTCATCCAAGCACCCCCACAATTACAACAACTCTGTGTCCCCTGAGAATTGTATGAGCCATAAATGAGGAAAGAAAGACAGTAGAAGGCAATGGTCACTGAAAAGAAAGAGCGGGGAGATGAGGGAATGGAGCGCCAACAGCTGGTTTGAATAGATTGTGTGTGGGATGAATTAAAAAGTTGAACCTTTCCCTGGCCGTATTCAGATGTCTGCCTCTGGGTGATTAATCATGGCCGTCAGGACCTGTAATCCTTTTCAGTGGGAAACAAATGCAGCCACTGTCCTCTCTTCTCCAAAGCGCCCGGGGCCCAGGGCCACCAGCCCGCCTGCCTGGTCACAATACCTGAACCACTGAGAAGGCACCCTGGGGAGCAGGGATGTGTGGACACACTGTAATCTGCTCCAAACATGATGTGATGAACAAAAACGCTGGATTTCAACAAAATTGTATGGCACCCTTTATTGGTTTTGTACATCCTTTTTGTAACTCGCAGTCAATAGTTGAGGCAGGTGGCACAACTGCAGGTCCAACTGGTAAAACATAAATCGAGCAGCTATAAAAAAACAAATGGAAAAAAACACGCTTTGAGCTGCAGGATCTTTTTCATTTTTAAAAGAAGAAGGGATTTAAAGAAGGCTGTGAATGGATTTGAGATGACACAGGAGTTCCCTCTCTGGCTGATATCAGACCTCTTCTGCTTGCAGCTCCTTTAGTCAGTGAACTTCATGTCACGTTCCTACATGGTGGTAAACAGCTGATCTAGTTTTGAAAAGACAGTGAGAAAGTCAAGAGCCAGCAACATTGAGAGCCCGGGAGAAGAAAGTGTGTCATCAGCATAAAAATAGAAGCCTGCTAACGAATTCCTAATCATATCCCCCATTTCCTCGAGGGGCTATGCTAAAGAGGTTAAAACACCAGCCGGCAGATGAGAATATGTGGCACATTAGCTCTAGAGATTATTTCTTGGCATTCCAAAGGTTTTCACTGTTATTGATTGCTAAATTCACCATTATCACCACAGAACTACAAAACACTACTATTCTCTGTGCAGCCATGTATCCTTTCTGCAAATGTTAAAAGCCCAATAATGGAGAGTAATTTCTCCTCTCTTTTGACACTAGTGAGATATCGGGGCTGCTTTGCACCTACTTTGTCAATCAATCAAGTGAAAATAATATGTTAAAGGCAGAATGCAACACTTACACATCAAAGGCAGTGGAAAAGCATCAATCTTGACTTAAGCCCGAGTGAATCAAGTAATGCCTGTGTGGCTTTTACGAGTGAATAAAGTGAATGCCCTTCAAAAGAGAGCCCCCATACTGATTCTAATGGTGTATATGGCCTCGGAGTAATCACCTAAAAAAAAACTTAGTATTAAAAGATCTTTTGTATCCAACAAAAGGCAAATGTCAGTGTTCCTGCTGAGTGAAGGAGTGCCTTTATATGTGTGAAAGGTTGTGAGGGTAGTAATTCAGCACGGCTGCAGAAGGTGGTGTATGTTGGCAGCATGGCAGACTGTAGAGAATGGGCCACGGCCAGCCGTTTCCAGCGCCTTTGTGTGTCTCTGTTTGACCAGGCGTCTCCTGGTCCACAGGAGCACAGCTTCAACACATGTAGCAGAGGAACAAAGCAGCCATTATCAGCCCTATCTCATCCCCACCCTGCCTCGACTCACTGACACCCAGGGACAAACAGTGGCAGGGCTCAGCCGCTCTGCTTTGCTGGGGGACTCTGAAGCGGACACTGAAGCGGACTGGGAGGTCCATTAAATACATAGGCAACACCTTAGCTGTGGACAAACATCAACACAATAGCATGCAGTGCTGTTGCCACGGAGATGGGAGAAAACAGAGTACAGCGCCAGTGGTGACAAATAAAGGGAGGGGTCAGGCATCATGGGCCACTGGCAACTGAAAAGCCTCTGCAAACTGTCTTGTGAAACACAACACCCTTTTTACTTTGTGTCACATACACTATATGCTTAAAGCGTCCATTCAGTCACAAGTGAAGAATATCATTACTAACAGCTGCACGCAAGACCTCTGCAAAGAAATGATTCTGCAATTATGCAAAGTGTTTGCTACCAAAGAATAGAGTTTCTCCCAAAAAAGGAGCATATGTGCAGTTTCAAGCAAAGTTAACTGTGATTTTATACAATGTGCTCTAAATATAATAATAAGTGGCTCTCCTGTTAGCTAATAAACAATCGACATTCCCTCAGTGAGTTAAAACATGCCATGCTTTATAGCAGACCTGCTGTAAACTTGACAAACTCAGTGACTCAAACATTTTAGGAGTCTTTCAAACATTTACATTTACCCCTCTCTAACATCACTGATCAGTGAATACCAAGTTTCGCAATATTTACAATACATTTATATTAGGTTATTTGTAAGTTTTTGCATAAATTGTAGGATTCAAAATGCTCTTATGGGTTTAACCTTTCAAAACCACCACACGGCACCACAAGACAAAAAGGTGCTAAACCTTTAACAGAGTATGGCGGTTGTGCTCTGACGAGGGACTATATGAAGGAAAGGTCAGACAATAATTAAGTGTTCGCAATGAGTGTGTATGTACGGGGGCTTTGATTTTTTTTGCTTTGTGGGTTTAGAAAAGTGTCTTTCTCCTTAGTCTATATCTTAAATCCCATTAAGATAACTAAAGAAATGCACTTTCACAAAACTTTTAACAAGGCCACTTAGTCTTGTTAAATGAAAAATCAACATTTTGGAAATACATGGCTTTTCAGTGAGAGTATGTCGTCACCTACACACATGCTAATGTTGTGCTATCAGTCTGTTAACAAGAGTTGTTTTTGTTTAAGAATGATGGATGTCTCATTTTGCCAACTGCTCTTTGTTATGACCACAAACGCCGTTCAATATGTGACACTGACTATGTTTCTGTATTTAGGCATAAATTGTGAAAGTAAAAACGAGTGTGGCGAAGAGAGAAAAGTTTAAAGCTGTGGTATACAAAACTTGCGTGCATATGTGCACAAAAATGAGTTTACATGTTTCTCTCAATACCTTTAGTGGGTGTTGATTTGAATACTGTAAATTTAGATCGCTGAACTACAAAACTTGACATTCTCACAAACCGAAGTAAACTAAATGAAAGGCTGTTCATTGTCTATTTAACATCGTGTTGATGTCTTTGTGTTTTTTATATGGAAAACTGTAATGTGCTTGATACTGAGAGGTTTACAACTGACCAGTTAAAAGTTGGGTTTTTGGATTGTTTTATATTATATATTCATGCTGAGGTTCTACAGTCAATCACTCTATGCCTAAGTCTAGAAATGCTAATAATGATATCCATAAATCAAAAGTATTTACAAATGAAAAGAATTTTGCCTTTACATGATGATTCCAAGTGAAAATCCAATTCAGAAGCTGTGTGGGCCAAATTAAATTGGACATGTTTGCCGAGGAAGCAAATATGCTGGAATTTAGAGTATTGTGAAAATTGGCCACATATTCAACAATGTTTTATGCTTTCATTCAACACAAACTGTATGTGGTGATTTATAGTGCTTTTCTGCATCACAAGCTTTTGCTTTTTGAGCCTGCTTTCCATCGCTTTTTCACTTATGACCGGCGAATAAAAGCCGTCGATACAATCATCCCCCTTCGACCTCTGAATCTGACAGCATGTCTGCTAAACATGTCAAGAATAAGAAGCAAGTCAGTTTTTCTCTCTGTCTCTCTCTCTCTCTCCCTGTATATCTTTCTTTCCCTCTCCTCTCTTCCTGTACTGCTTGTGCGCACATCTCTTCCTTCTCTCCACCTGCCTGAGCTGTTGTGGCCTTGTCTGGATCCTCCTGAATTCCCAGTCCACTGCAGTGTATCCGCCTGGAAACACCACAGATGCCAGCACTTGGTAAGTTGCAAAAAAAAACAAAAAAACAAGGAAAGTGATGGGATAAAGATGTCAGTTATGGCAAATAGAACTCTGTCACACTTCTATAACATCTCTGTCACTGATTATCAGACCGCAGAGTCGAACACACACAAACAATGTCAGGCTGATAAACAGAAGCACAAGAGGAGCTCTAATGACACTGAAGGAACCAGATGATAGATTTGAAAATTAAACAGGATGTTTTGGTGAAGAGACTGAGATTATGGAGAGCATTGTAAGATGGACACTTACATAGACACTGAGAAAACCTAAATATATAAGGCTGCAAAAATCTCTTTTTAATTTTCAACTCAACTTTGTCTGACTCATGATGGACAGTTAAAAAAGGATCAATATGCAGCAGCAGAACCAGAGATATCAGTGTTTTTATTCCACATAGCCTTCCTTGTAAAAAAAAAAGATGCCTGCATTACTCAGGATGCAACTCAACCGCCGACAATTGTGTTGCAGATTCAGGTATGTCATGCTAGTTGCAGCTTATGTAGCCTCGACCTTACAGGGCTAGCACTTTGTGAAAGCGTATGACTGTATATAAAAAGTGGACGTAGTCATTGTGACCTGTTGGTTTGTGGACTGCCATTTTTGAAGACACTGCCGTTGATTTTTTGCAACCAGCGGCACCAGATGTGACCATATTTGGACAAGATGGTGGAACTGACAGCCATGTGTGGAGCTAGCTAGCTTGCTTAGCTAGGTGCATCTGTAATTCACATTAACTGTCATTTTAACTGGGCTGATAATTTTGTTTAATAAACAACAGTCTTAAAACTAAACGTACTCACCAGAGAAAGTGAACAGCCAACTCATAATAAGCTTTTTCAACGGTGCTAGTTAAATGTACACAGTACCAAGGGTATGAGCTGCTCTAGCCTGATTGAGGGTGGCCATGGTAATTTCACCCTGAAACATACTCTGCTTTATGGTCTATTTTCCTCTAAATGAGGCCATAATTTACCAAATGAACATCATATTGTATTGAAGAAGACATGAAACTAGTGATTGAGACCATAAACTCATTAGGAAAGTATTTGCTGAGGTAATTATTCAGCTCAGAAGTAAGGTAATTTTACCATTATTTCTAATGGAGCCGGACTTCTTTTTGCAACCAGAAGTCGCCCCATGCTGGCGTTCTATAGATTGCAGGTTTAAGAGACTTCCGCGTTCGCATCAGTTTGCTGACCAGAAGCTTTCCATTTGGGCCAGCATGATGCAGCGTTCCACCTTTGTCTTATGCTCAGGATGTAATGATGATGTAGAAACTGTGATGGCTACAATGTTTATAATGTTCTAAAACCATCATACACTAAATACTGTATGTTAAGAGAAGAGGGCTGAAATAATAAGAATTGTGCAGACTTTCTTACATGCATTTTTTATTTTTACAAATGCATGTTTACTTGTTGATTCAGTTATTTGTACATGCCTGACAATGGATGTGTTAATAGGATAAGGCAGCCCCTGATGTTCTATGAGGCCCAGATTTTTGTGCTACCACTGTGAAGAGACATAGTACAGAGTGCTCTGAGAAAACAACAACCTGAGGACCCAGCATTGATTTCATATCTAATTTATTTCAGTCCAGACAGGGATTTCAGCGAAGGGAGGGTCTTAAGCACTTGGTTTGTTTTTCTTGAGTCCTTTGGGCTGGGAGGGAAGGATCATGGGGTGAGGAGTCAAGGGGAGGACAAGGTGACTGATTGAGCTGAGGCATTAGGTCAGCGCTGGGCAGCTGAATCAAACCCAACCAAGACCCTCCTCACATCTAACTATGATCAAATACATCATCCGGCTCTGTCAACACATATGTCCAGCTGGACTCTCTATCACTTCCACATGTGCATATGGGCTGAGCTACACAGCAACACACATTAACGGGCTTATCAGCATGCAGCTCAAAGCAGAGCACTGACAAAAGCTGAGTTTCGGCAGAATAATGGATGCATGAAATCAATCTGTGAGCTTCAAAAGGTCATCATGTGCAAAGAAACCATATCATCTCTAAAAGAAATCCAACAAGAGGATATTAATTGGAAACGGGTGAACACGAGTTAAGTTGTTTTAAAATTCAAAACGTGTGTGCTTTATACATTAGCCAGATAATTAATGTGCTGCAATCATCACTAGTCACTATTGGGATGAAAATTAATCTACACCAATAGCTCCATTTCAAAGAAAATGTATCACAAAGTACATGATTCTTTTCAGTATTCTTCCAACATTCATCCATGGTATTTTCAATACAGAATTCAATTATGCGGAACACCTGAGCAAACAATATCTCACAGCCAATTATTCAGCGCCTTGGAAACCATTGGCAAACAAATTAGCAATGTTAATGTGAGAAAGTGTCTTGATATTTTTGGCTGTGTGTGTTCACAAAGGCAGCAGCACACACACACTCTCTAGCTTTTTGGGCCATTGTTGATTGATGAATTAAATAGATTCGACTTGATTTGAGAATAAAAAAAGAAATTTCAGGTGCCAGTCTGCACCCTCTTCCTCAGACGAGAGTCATCTTCAGACTGACATCGCCAGTTTCTGCGTTCATCATTGTCAGAAGCTTCTAGATCATAAAAAATGAGGGGTTTGACTACAGACAGCTGTATTTCAGCTTCACTTTGAGCAGTGCTATTCTGGTTGACATTTCTGCTTCCAGACAGAACAATGAAAAGCTACCATGAGATATCTTGGCAAGACTATTGCCCTGTGTATTGATTGGGCAAAGGCCCAACATCCCCTCACTAAAAAGAGATTAAAATATCAGACTTGTCTAAGACATTTATGGAGTCTGTGACCTCAGCCAATGCTAAAGTGGAGTACATACATCATAGTCCATCTCTGTGAGCTACACTGAGTCTTGAGTAGCACTGACAGAGAGAGGAAAGAGGCTGAGCATTCAATTGCACCTTCATGTGCTTATGCAAAAGGGATTTAGCTACAAATCATGGGTGTAAATCAACTTAGTTGCTGTTTCATTAAAAATTCACACCACGTTGTTGCATGTAAATGTTTAACACTGCGAGCTGTTCTCTGCTTCTCTTACACCTTCTCTTTTGGTTAAAATGGGTGAGATAGATTCTGTGGGAAAGGCAGGGAGACAAAAGCGTGAAAGATGTGTGTATCCATTCACAGCTCCAGAGGACCTTCATTACAGAGCAAGCAGGTCCTGTCAACGTCTTTTCATTACATGGTCCCATATATCCACCCCTGGTGTCCAAATGGTTCGCTCTGTCGCCTGTCAAGAAAAGGCACTCTCGGGGAAAGTCCTCCTATCTCCGCGATCCCCCTCACCACGCCTGATTCCAGACTGTGAGGCGGGAGAGGCCAGGCAGAAAGGGAGGAATCGTGTTTGCCATCAACAGCTCAAGAGAGTAGCATGGCAGCAAGATTGATGACACCCTCCCTGAAAGTAACAAAAGAACTCCTGTGCACGAGGGCCCGCTTATGGGGCTTGATAGAGTTGTCATCCTCTTAATAAACAGCTCTGATATGTCAATGGCAGTGGCAGCAGGGACTACACCATGCTCACCCACCAAGCCATGGGCAAGACCACCTACTGGCATCACAGCACACACATCCAAATGGAGGCCCCTGTGGGCGTTAGAAGGGCGATTACTGGAGAAGAATAAATAGACAACAAAAACAGTCCTCTCTCTTGATTTCACTGTTGTGCAAGAGACTGTGAAGGTAAATTATACAATGTAAAAATCAGTTTGGTATTGCTGTAGTTGAATTTATCTGTGTGACACAAGTGGTACAAGTGGAGAACAGGGTTGTCTCTAGGAAAAACAAGAACCACAGAAGCAATAATGAAAGAAATTTACATTTTAGAAACACTTATTTCTTTTCTTGAAAACAGTTAGACGATAACATTTATACTACTCCCATATTTCTCTCTTCAGCATGGAGCTGGGGTCAGGAGATGGTCAGCAAAATGAGGGAGAAATCACATAAAATCCTGCTGACATGGCTAATGTTAGCTAGCATAATTTGTTAGCTAAGCTTTTGAAACAAAATATCTTTTTATACATTACATGACCCACCTAATTTACTAAAATATTTATTCAAACTACATCGATGATTCAGCTTGTAATTTTCAGTTGACTGTTAACTCAGAGGCTTAACTAGTCGGCCAGCTTGCAGTTAGCCTTAATAGGCATTTAACTGATCTGCTGTGACAGCTGTAACTGACATGTCCGAGCATAATTTAACATGTGTTATTTAATATGTTCATTCTAAAGAAACTGAATTAAAGGAAAAGTTTGACATTTTGGGAAATTCACTTTCTTGTAACAGTTGCAGATTAAAAATTAATTACATCACATCATCAAAATTTCAGTGTTGCCCTACCGTCATGTTAATGTACTATTTTGTTAACAGTTCTTTCTTCAGGTACTTGCTTGAGTGTTAGGGATATTAACACATACATAGGCTATATGAAGATGTTTTTTGTAAGAATTTGTGGTACAGTTGGTCACGATTTTGTTTGACTTCAAGCTCCAGTTGTATTAAATTAAGTAGTCAAGTGGATTGATTGACTGAAAACTCAACCGCAGAAACTGTAAATGTATAAATAAGAATATAGGCCTACGTCAAAAACTAAAATAAAACTAACATAGTATATCAGCTATTAAAATAAACCATTATACTACCATTTCATTCAAAACTGTAGTTCACAGGAGCGTGAATTTTGTGTTCACTGTTCTCTGTTTTGGTATCCATGTTAATTTAAAAACAAAGGCAGCAAATTTTATCAGCTGTAGACATCCCATATGAATTTGAGAGATTAGGATGACAAACACACAAATTCATACTGAGAAAATGGAGCAAAAATCATTTTATACAGTCTGCTACTTACACTATTCACTTATTTTTCACCAGAAACGTTGTTGTCTCTGTCACGATTCAATCTGCAGCACACTCCCCACACGCTGTATAATACCTAGTTAAAGCCAGCAGGGTGTGAAATGGTATTTGGAAGTAAATGAAACTGACTATGAAACAGTGGAGTTGGGAGATATTGCCATGTCAAGATGACAGACAAGTCCTGGAATGGAGCAAAAAAGTTATTATCCCAAAGAAGAGCAAGGCAGGATTAAATATAACCCATGATGCCTCACGCCGCTCTGCCTTCATCCTCGCTGATACCGACAACAGAATATAGACAGAAATCACACAAAAGCAACAATGCCAGCAGTAGATATAATGCTCATGCTGATTTTCATTTGAATAATCAATAGTATTTCATGCTGCCGTACCAATAAGTATTATTGCATAGTGTTTGGTTATTGATGCTCTATTTAAAGTGTTTTGAAGGAGCTTTAGAGGAACACAATCCCTTGAGGCTCCTCCTGGCCTGATTTACAGCTGAACCGATGAGTCACAGAGGACATGCTGGGCATTGAAATAGCGACAAGTATGTTGTCAGCCTTATTAATTTTTAAGGTAGAGTGTTGTCCTGTGGTTTGTAGAGGACATCATGATATATGACGGGGGACCGCAGGGGTTAGGGCCTAATTGGTAAAAGGTTGAGTGGGGTAAAGGCATAAGCTGTGTGGTGGGTTTTTCATAAACCTCTGCACTGTAGAGAAAGTTTGCCGTGCGCTTTCCTCGAAATCCTTTTCTGAGAATAGAGAGTTAGCCCCATTGGAGGAGTCACATGGTCAAAAACATCCTTCATTTATATCTCTGACTTCAAAAAACCTTGACTCAAAACATTATATTGATATCTCTGCTAAAAATAGCACCACTGTACCCTGCCCTGTCACTCCAGTTTCCTCCGTAGAGGCCTTCAATTATATTTTATAAACCAGTTAGCATTACATCATACAAGATCTGATATGTAATCATTTTCTCCCAAGTGAATGGTGAATTTTGCCTTTCACACAATTACGCTGTAAAGACATTGGCATTGTATGAAGTTTTTTTGTTTTAATATTTCCCTGATGAATAAATGTTGAGTCCAATAAAGAACAATTTACAGGTTAAAGGGAAAATGGCACTTTAGTAGCCCAGTGGTTTAAAATAGAAACCATGGCCCCTCGTGCTGTCAGATGAAGTCCTATGTTGGTAGCTGCTGCCCTCTGCTGGAATATCAAATGACTCTCCAAAATACCCTGCATTCCTGTTGACTTGCATTTTCAATCTTCGTAATTTGTATCTTTGCTTAATTATGAGACTGAAGCTAAAGAATGCTGCACTTTCTGCTTAATATGTGGTGCTGGGAAACCCAAAGAAGATGGTTGTTACATTAGCAAACTTGAAAAGGAGCAGGTAGTGTACATCTGATTATGTAACATGTAAAGACTATCATGTTAATGTTTTTCATTAAATGCTTGCAAAATAATCCCACAAAGTTTAGGAGCTTGACAGACTGGTGACTGGTGCTGCAGCTGTTCATGTAAAAGCAGCGGGGAAAGAACACAACCTTGAAGGCAACCGGTACTGATGGTCAGCGAGTCAGAGACATGTTTTCCCAGCTTCAGGTTGCTGCCTTCTGTCAAACAAGAAGTCTGTGATTCACCTGCAGGTGGAGTCAGGCACACTCACGAGGGAGAGTGTGCCTTTCCTGCAAGAGAGCCAGGATGACGGTGCAAAAGGTGGAGCTGCAATCTACAGATCCTGACATAGGTTCCTGAGGAAGACAGGGATGATGGTGGAGGTCTTGAAGCAGGATGGAGCATATGCTTTATAGTTGGTGAGCTAAGCCAAGGGCGTAGGCTGTCTTTACTTATGTAAAGGGAAACACAAAATTTAGGCAGCAGGTAACAATTCAAAATATAAAAATATAATGGAGTATAATGCAGTAAGGCTCTCAGGCATTCTTTGTTGCTCTCAAATAAGTTTTCTCCTGTAGATCAACTCTTCTCATTTAATATAATCCGTGCACACATGATTTGCTCCTCTTTTGTGTCTTTTGTTTGTGGAAGTAACCTCTTTAAATGCGCATGTGGCACCTTTTCACCTCAATAATAAATTAATTCATTTCACTCCTGGATTTTCATAGCTCCTTTGTTTCAGTAAGTTTTCTGCTCGTCTTTAAAATGTTCAGCACATTCAAAATCTATCCAATATATTTGTGTTCTCTGACTCTGATATTACTCTGCTGTGCATTAGCCTACGTTATTGCTCTACTGATATGGTACCAACCCTTTCTGACCATCTGACAGACACAGATCTATTTGGAACTGAAACTAACTGAAAACGTAAAGACGTTATGCTAACGTCTGTGCTAATCATGAATTGTCAATAACAAAGTCATGAATTTTCTATAACGAACCCCATGCTCCAGTGTACATGGTACCAGAGCACCCTAGACCGAAGATCGATGATCGATTTTGTAATCGTTTCATCTGATTTGAGGCCGCATGTTTCGGACACTCGGGTGGAGAGGGGCGGAGTTGTCAACTGATCACCATCTTGTGATGAGTTGGGTCAGGCGGTGGGGGAAGACTCTGGACAGACCTGGTAAGCCCAAACGGGTAGTGCGGATGAACTGGGAACGTCTGGAGGAGGCCCCTGTCGTGAGATCTTCAACTCAAACCTCCGCTTTTCTGGCATCCCTGTTGAGGTTGCAGCCTCTGCTGTGGCAGATGCAAAGCAGTGGGTGTGGGAGAAGTTCAGAGAAGACATGGAGAAGGATTTTCGGTCTGCACCAAAGTGTTTCTGGAGAACTGCCCACCATCTCAGGAGGGGGAAGCGGGGAACCGTCCAAGCTGTGTAGGGTCACAAGGATGGGACCCTGTTGACCTCAACTGGGGAGGTAATTGGGCCGTGGAAGGAACACTTTGAGGAACTCCTAAATCCGACTGACACACCCTGTCTAGTAGGCAGAGCTGGAGGCTGGGATTTCTCGTCAATTTCCCTGGAGGAAGTCACTGAGGTAGTCAAACAACTCCACAGTGGCCCAGGGATTGATGAGATCCGCCAAGAAATGCTAAAAGCTTTGGGTGTGGAGGGGCTGTCTTGGATGACACGTCTCTTTAACATTGCGTGGAAGTCGGGTACAGTGACCAAGGAGTGGCAGACTGGGGTTGTGGTTCCCCTGTTCAAAAAGGGGGACCAGAGAGTGTGTGCCAATAACAGGGGTATCACACTTCTCAGCCTCCCCGGTAAAGTCTACTCCAAGGTGCTGGAACGGAAGGTTCGGCCGATTGTCGAACCTCAGATCAAAGAGGAACAATGAGGTTGGGTCATGACGGAAAGAACGAGATTGTGGGTACAAGCGGCCGAAATGGGTTTCCTCAGGAGGGTGGCTGGTGTCTCCCTTAGAGATAGGGTGAGAAGCTCGGCCATCTGTGAGGCGCTCAGAGTAGAGCCGCTGCTCCTCTGCGTTGAAAGGAGCCAGTTGAGGGGGTTTGGGCATCTGGTAAAGATGCCTCCTGGACGCCTCCCTAGGGAGGTGTTCCAGGCACGTCCAGCTGGGAGGAGGCCTCGGGGAAGACCCAGGACAAGGTGGAGAGATTATATCTCCACACTGGCCTGGGAATGCCTCGAGATCCCCCAGTCAGAGTTGGTTAATGTGGCTAGGGAAAGAGAAGTTTGTGGTCCCCTGCTGGAGCTGCTGCCCCCGCGACCCGACCCAGGATAAGCGGATGAAGACGGGTGGATGGTTGGATGGATGGATGGATGGACATACTGGACAAATTCTTCTATCCTGTTTGTTCAATGTTTTTCTTCCTGGCTAATTTTTTTTTTGACAAATTAAATTAGCTGTAGTTCTGCTCTGTTTCAAGGCAGATGGGTAGCATAATTAAAAATGATGCCATTTTGTAGAGATAGCGTTTGATCATAAAGATATGTCGGCCTGACAAAACAATGCCATCGATGAGATGGAAATAAAAAACAGCTGAAAGATTTTATACAGTACACGCGTGAGTGTGTATATTTCATTGAAGAAAGCCCTGATACGGATGACACAGAGACAGGATTGTTGTCCTCTATAACAAAAAACACCCTTTTCAGCTCGATGTAATTATTTGATCCTTACAATAGAACAGTGAAAAAAAATCTATAAATCTTGAGTGGGAAAGAATTAAAGGACTCTCCAGAAATGTCTGGAACAATACATTTTCTGACTACCTCCCTTCATAATCATTTTATACAGTCCCTTTGTTTACAATACTTTTTGTCTGCCAGGGATCTTATTTATAAAAAAAAGAAAGAATTTGAATATATAAAAATATGTTAATCTGCCACTTAAACAAACAATAATAATTCTACACGTCTAATCAAGGATGGTCATTGACTAAAGATTTCACTATAATCACTTTGTTGTTTTCTTGTCAAATGAGAGATTGCTCATTTATCAGCATGGAGCTATCAGTCTGGTTGTGCTTGACGTAGGTCCAAAATGTATTCACACACTTCCAGTAAAACCGGTGAGAATTTTCCGCATACGTACATATTTTTGTGTGTAAGATGAAACATGCATATAAGAGAGTTACTAGTGGTATCCTCCCTCTATAATAGGCAACAATTTACCAGAGAATTACAACAGACCGGTGAAGCAGCTTGCATTATGCCTTCAGGCAAATGTGACAAAGCTGTGGAAACTCAACTTTGTCTGAGAATGACATGTTGTTTAACATGGGCTGTTATTTCATCATCCACCAGGAACACAACCTGATCAACTCAATATTTAAATGTATTCACTTTTGATGGAATGTTTTTAAACAAGTTGTATTTAAAAAGAGGTGAGGCGTTTAAGTTTTTAGTGTTTTATATACTTGAAGAGTTTTATCTAATGTGATATAATATAACAGACAGTTTACCACATTAAATATTAACTCAATTTTTCCAAAATAATCCAGAGCTCTCAACTGCCACTTTAGTGTGGAACTATGGACGGTGGAGGGGAAATAGTAATGCAGTAAGGCTCTCAGGTATTCTTTCTGCTCTCAAATAAGTTTTCACCTGTAGATCAACTTTTCTCATCTAATACCATCCGTGCACAGTCCACGCATTTACTCATAATACTTACTCTGCTGTGCATTAGCCTAAGTTATTATACCTTTAAACCTTTCTGACCATCTGACAGACACAAACCCGTTTGGGACTGTACTGGAAGTGAAAACCCAAAACTAACTGAAAACACTTCTGATTGGGCGTAGATCTCACCACAAATCCACACAACTGTTAACTTCAGCACCTCGGATAAAGTGTAGCTCATATCCGCTTCAATAGGAAGCATCCTTAAGAAGTAGGGCAATCCCAAACAGAGCAAAGGTGTCTGTAAGCGAGGGGGACGCATCAACAGCAGTGACACAGAGCTACCAGTCAGAGGAAAGACTGCAGTCTTAACTTTGTACAAGTCTAAATAACTGTAGACATCCAGGAAATACTAAACCATGCACATATGACTGGAAGCAACCATTCCATTATGACTTCATGCTCAAAAATTTCAGATTACTGTTGTTTTGTTCTTACAGTGATCCCAAGCCTCCATTGTAGCTGGCAGACTACAATTCTGCCTTTTGTTTTATGTTATTCCCTCACTATTGTGAGGCTATTAACTGTTCTATTAACTGTTTGTGTATCAAATACATTGACTTTGGTGCTCATGGTTTCTGGAAAATTAGCTGAACGTTTGAATTGTGGAGAATCTAACTAATCTAACAATGTGTAGCATGTCAATATTGACAAATGATTAAACATTTAAATTTGTTTGTGCGATCTAAGCAGCATACAATTAGCTTAGGGGATTTAAGAGGTTATTTGCACTCAAAGATCTTTTATAAAACCCAGGCCCAGCGTCTAATTCAGACCTGTGTTTATTTGTCAAAACGTGTAGCCACACCAAAAGACACAATAAAAGAGATAGTCTAATTGAAACTTGGCTTTTAATTGAGGTTTTACAGTGGGCCTGTTTGAAAAACAATCTATAAAGTTATTCATTAAATTAATTAAATACTTAATAAAACAATCTATAAAGTGAGTAATTAAATTGCTTTTAAATCATGCAATCCAAAAGAAACTACTTGTAAAAACATATTATTAACGATTAAAATTGCTAGTTAATAATTCCATTTTATTAAATATATATAAAAACAAGACATGTTGGAAATAAAAAACGTCTATTAGCATAAATAAGCTTTTCAAAAAAAAGAATTAGATAGATTCATTAATGTCTTCTGATCATATTGCATTAATTTTCCTTGAAAACATTTAGTCTTAAACACTCAAAACAAATGGTCCTGCCCACAGAGATGTAACAGGAGCTTGAAAAAAAAAATACTGCGTCATGCTTGACATCAAAGAGGAGTCTTCTGTGCTCTTTGATCTGGGAGAAACACCCTCATGAAGTCACTGGTTTGCTTTGATATGTTAATTTGTATCAGGGTAAACAGAGTGCAAAGGTGAGACGGGGACAAAGTCATAAGACCTAAACGCAGGAAAACTCCTTCAAGTCACTTCAGCTCTGTTATGAAATGATGATCATACTGATGAGACTTGTACCGACAGTCACATCAGATTCCCACACCATCAGCAAGTCTACGCTCTGCACTGACATTGAAACATTATGCTGAGTTTGAGAGGTGTTTCAGAGTTTAAAAATATAACGATACATATCTTGCTTGTATGAGGAAGAATGTGAATATGCAAAAGTAAATGTTCACACCATTTAAACACAAAATTGTCTGATTACAAAAGAAAAAAAAGTTTAATTAGGCGCGAGAAATGGGCTGAATCCACAAATCCTCAAAATAATTTTCTACATATTGGGCAAATTCTTCTTCCCTGTTTGTTCAATGTTTTTGTTCTTGGCTAATTTTTTTTGACAAATTAAATTAGCTGTAGTTCTGAAGAAAGCCCTGATACAGATGACACAGAGACAGGAATGTTGTCCTCTATAGCAAAAAACACCTTTTTCGGCTCTATGTAATTATTTGATCCTCACAAGAGAACAGTGAAAAAATATATAAATCTCGGGTGGGAAAGAATTTTTATGAATACCTCCCTTCATAATCATTTTCATACAGTCCCTTTCTTTCCAATACATTTTGTCTGCCAGGGATCTAAAAAAAAGAAGGTGAAAAGAGGAGAGAATTCTCCGCATATTTACATGTTTTTTGTAAGATGAAACGTGTATGTAAGAGAGTTACTAGTGGTATCCTCCCTCTATAATAGGCAGCAATTTACTTGAAGACTCACAACAGACCGGTGGAGCTGCTTGCATTATGCCTTCATGATGTGACAAATGTGACAAAGCTGTGAAAACTCAACATGTTTTGTCTGAGAATGACATAGCTTAACTTGGGCTGAATTTTGGTGGAATCTTTTTGAAAACATTGTATGTAAAAACAAGTGAGTCATTTAAGTGTTTTAGTGTTTTACATGTGAGAAGAGTTTTGTCTAATGTGATATAGTGTAACACACAGTTTACTGTATTAAATATTAACTCAGTTTTGCTGTTTGTTTTCAATTGCATTTCACTTTAGTATGGAACTATGGACACGTGAAAGCAGATGGTCATAGATGGAGGGGAAATAGTAGCCCTTTAAACCCGTGTCTGTGTTCACGATTGGTTATTGGCATCAGTCTGTCTCCACAACAACTGAACAAACTTCACTGATGAGGAGTATGACAACAGGTTAAAAGCTCAAAAAAGACATCAAGTAGACTTTGAGTTAAGATGGTGAAACAAATATTTCCAATATTGAAATAAATGTATATGTTCATTTAATTTCATTATTTTATGTGACTTTGCATGTATTTACTACATCAGGATATTTAAATAATATATAATGTAATATATTAATATTGATGTCACGAGATTAATTTCAAATATCCTGCCCGGCTTTATGAAAAATAAGCATTAACATCTTTCAACAACAAATATAATTCCAACTGAAAACTGATGCTTTCCAATAAACTGTACTTTGTCTTTTTATCTTACTTGTCTTTGTCAAGAGTAGGTAGAGGGAACTTTCCATTCCAGAGGTAAGAAAAGTCCAGAGTCTTAATGGTTCAGTGTTTTTGTTCCTCATCTTCATGTGCTGCTCTGGAGCTCTGAGTCCATCAGGTGGTGCTGTACATCCACTGAATTGCAAAACAAGAGCCAGACCAAACCAGAATGAACCAATTCCAAACAGAGAATAAACGTTTAAAAGGCACAGCAATGGATGCATTCACAGTAAATCCCAAAGGAATGAAATTTGATTATGTGTGGAAGTTTTTTTCAAACATAGGAGAGTCTATACTAACATTTTGTTACTGAATTCACCTTGCACATTTCCTGCTCGCTAGTTTGAATCCAGGGCTCAACACTGACAGAGGGCTGCAGGTTGCAGAAGATATATGTTTGCATTTATGGTTTGTTTCTGCCTATAAAGATTCACAACAACGCCCTGAGATATGCGGTGGTGGGGACATCCACTGTCTTTGGAAGCAGGTTCAAAGAAGTGTCCAATCCCTGCAACAGTACCAGATGGTGCAGCATGGTATTTTAGCCTGGGGCCTGAATAAGAACCCCAGCCAGTCTCATCTACGGACAATCCAGGACAGAAGTATTCCTCAAAACCACTTTTCCACTTAGGGGGAAGGCTCACTGCAAATATGAAGTTATTCTGAGTGACCACTTTTACCTGATGAAATATCTATATTATGTAATATTGTGAAGGCTATCATATGGAATGGCCTTTACACTCAGATCTCAACCCAGCTGAACACCTATGGGAGATTTTGAACCAATGAGTTAGATAGCACTTTCCACCACTGAATCATCAAAACACTATATTAGGTAATAACTTTTGAAAAAATGGTGTTCACCATGGAGAAGAAAAGCAGTTATGGAGACTTGTGATGTTTCTCATTTGAACAATTTGATCATTTGTCCTGTAATTTGGTACCCATCTGTACTACCCTATAATAGCAGTAAGTATATATTAAAATTGTATTTTATCATTTAAAATATTTTGCTATCAACATATCATGTGTAAGTTTGTAAAGCTACACAACAAAGCTAAATACTTCTCAAGCTAGGTGGTGAGAAGCCACAGCTAGCCATTGCTAAAGCCACATTTAACTTACAGTGATTCAAATTCAAATCCAATCACGACAAAAAGTAGTAACAGCAGCTTATTTACCGAATGGAGGTCCTTCCTGCTAAAAGATCACTGGCCTAGCTAGCGGAGTAGCTAGCAGTAACCACCATCTTAGCCCCTGACTTCGTCAGGTTTTGAAAGTTGCTGCAGAAGTTTCCTACAACATAAACTAGCTAAAGCCTTTAACTTTACGATTTTTATACGGTTTGGCTAAGCAGCTTTAAAACTTAAAGCCTGTCTCTCTTTAGTTAACGTACTGTTCTCAGTCTTTGTAGAGTAGTTGAGGCCTAACATTAAATAATGTTACACGGGCAATTGACATAAGACCAATAAAGTGTGGTGATTAGGCTTTTAATAAACCAAAATATCTTCCATGCTACAAACTAACCCCCTTAATGTAGCAGGTGTAAAGCATCTCTGCATTGTAATGATTGTATCAACCAATATTAAGGATGTACTTTACACATAATTTTCTCACGTGGGCATACAAGGCAAAACCAACAACAGATGTTGTCTCGTTGTGGGATTACATAATGCCTCCCATTGAAACCAGTAGGCCTACACTCTGGCTATAGCTGACGTCTACCACATGGTGGCGTCTTGGACTGAGAACCATAGACTGCTGAGAACTCTACCTGGTGTTTTAGTGCTGAGAATGTTGTAGGCTACATTTTGTGCCTTACGGTTGAGTCTCCAACAATGTAGCACTTTTTTAGAAGTGGCCACCCACCATCACAACCTCGTTCATACGTTTACTTCTTTTTTTGTGTGCTTTAATTGTAATTCCTCATGTCCTGTGAGAGTGACGATGCACCCACACGTGTTTCCATTTCCCCGTGGGGTCTCCTTTCTCCGTGGGGACATCTTATTGATAATGCATTCCCTAGCCCCTTACCCTGATCATAACCACCACAACCACA